>JANJGK010008318.1:25000-27112 GCA_039081455.1 Macrobrachium rosenbergii
CTGGTTTTTTACCTCTGGAGACTGTTGCAGCTACTTTCTGAGGGACATCGCCTTTGCTGCGGTCGGACGCCCTTCCCGTGCGTTCTGGAGGGCACTGCCTGTGCTCCCCTGCATCCAGTATTCAACTTTGCATCCCTGGACTCGCCTGTTGCCTTTGGAAGGACAGCCTGTCTTTCCTCTCGTCCTGTGTGCCTTCGTCCTGCCAACCTCCGGAGTCGTGAAAACGCCTGAAACTTTTTTGATAGCTGGTAACGATATAAACTGTGCACTTTATATAGACGTTGCTGACGCGTGTCAGTGTGCTGTATCCTCCGGCTGCAGACTCCTCGTGATTTCAGGATCGTTTTGGACAGCCATGTGTGTGGTTCTGCGTCTTATATAAATTCATCGTGCTTTCACCCAGGGCGTGTGTTAATTAAGATTAATATCGACGGTTATTTTTAGGTGGTTTATTATTATGTATGTAATATTAAGGTTTATTTGTAAAAATTAGGATTAAGGATCTTCCCCCTTTCATTCTCTCATACTAAAGTTTTTCAGGGCTTTCCTAGGAATAGGTTGTTTTCCTTCTTCCTCCTACTTACTGTCTCTCGATCTATCGTGTGAAAGAGTTTATTTTAGGTGAAGGTTTTTGTACACCCTTATTCAGCTCTTTTTGTGGGGTTTCATTTAAGTAATTATCAATATTTTTTTTGTAATAAATAATTAAGTTATGTTTAGCATTTTTTTCGTTATCCTCTTTGAGTGTTTTTTTTGCTCTGTTGGTGATCTTGCCCTTGACTTTAATTAATCCTTTGTGGCACTGATCGTAAAAATGAAAAAGAGCCTGTTCTTGCCACTTCCTAAATATTAAATATTTTTGTGAACATAAGTTCATTACAATATATATATATATATATATATATATATATATATATATATATATATATATATATATATATATATATATATTATATATATATATAAATATATATATATATATATATATATATATATATATATATATATATATATATATATATATATATATATATATATATAAGTATATAATACTCCATATCTTAAAACAGTTCCCGAAAAAGAAAGAAAATCGCGCCACCGCCTCATGGAGAATCCAGTACAAGTCCTTTCAGAAGACTCGCCGATTCCCCAATACAGAATATCGAGCAGCGATGAAGATCCAGTGATGATCGGGCGACAATACGTTCCAATAACGTTGCCATTGGCCTCCTTCTGTCAGCCGTTTCGTTCCGGCATCATTCGTAGAGGATTCGTTTTCCGCGTCGTGGGAGGGGGAGGAGGAAGAGGAGGAGGAGGAGGAGGAGGAGGAGGAGGAGGAGGAGGAGGAGGAGAGGAGGAATAAGGGAGAGAAATGAAAGTGGAGCTTTAAAACCAACTGGTGGGCGGTGACGACATTTTAATCATTCCGCTAATCATAACCGACCGTTTGAAAGGCGCTTCTTATTAGTCGGATGTTTATTATTATTGTTTCTTCTTCCTGCGGCTTTCAATTTTGCTTTTTAATTACCGTTTTTAAACGTATCATCATCAGGAGCTCCTATAGCCATACTTCTACTGACCAAAACAGGCTTTAAAACCATATACAAAGCTTTCAAAATCCGTAGACCGATCCAAGATGGCCGAGACACTCCTTTGCTTTCAGGCCAACGGGAATCGAGGCTAAATGAATACAACCGATTCCTAAAATCAGACAAAGTCCCTCTCAGCCTGACAGGGGATTTCCGGGGGCACATTCTAAGGACGCACTCCAGTTCCCATTCCAGGGAAGGTCGCTTAGTCTGAGCCGAAACTTACGAAAGGTGGAATTTCAGACTTCATCTCATTTCGACCAAAAATTTCATTGGGATAAGAACTCCTAAAAGTTCGTTGACGTAAAAGTCAAATGATTGCAATAATAAAACGTCTATATTTTTGTGAGGAAGGAAAGTAGATTTTATAGGAAATACGAAGAGCATTGACTGTAGAGTAAAATAATAATAATAATAATAATAATAATAATAATAATAATAATAATAATAATAATAATAATAATAATAATAAGTACGATGAAAACTCATATCCGAAGCAATAATTTATAACTTCGGCTTGAGT
>JANJGK010008319.1:0-12500 GCA_039081455.1 Macrobrachium rosenbergii
AGAAGTGAGAAAGCAGATAATTCTTAAAGGTGAATTTGGAGTCAAGACTGATACACACCTACACACACATATATATGTATGTATAATATATATATATATATATATATATATATATATATATATATATATATATATATATATATATATATATATTGTTACGTGGGTCAGTCTTTTATTTACTTTAATATTTAATTCATTGGAGTTATATCGCTTTCCTTTACCAAAGACCCACGTAATTCTGCCAGTTAAGGCCAAATAAAGCTCTAAAGGACAGATAATGAAGTAGATTAGGTCGCCAGCTGAAAACTAGCATTACAAAATAGAGGTTTATTACACAACCACATAGATTAAGTAAGCAAACTTACTGGAAAACTAGTTTCAACAGAAGTAAAATAAAAGGAATGGATTATTTACAGGAGCTAACAGCAGCTCAGAATATTAGTCCTCATCAGGACAGATACCTCAATGTTAAGTGCAATGATCGTAACAGGTTTAATAAGCCTCTTCAAATGCTTTTATAAGGCAGCTGAATGCAGTGAATGTTGAACTGTGGCTTCTTGGCACTGATGATGGGGATTCTTCTCCAGCAAGAGGGAATGTCCAGGCCCAAGGTATACACACGTCTGGAAAATAAGTATCTAGATGACAATCTTGCACTAAAGCTCTCACATGTCATCAATTAATCACGAGGGATGAACCTTACATCAAGAATAGTACCTTTAACACCATGGAGTGTAAGTTAAGTGATTTCACTAGACAACCATGAATGCACTTAATATATGACTTCATAAATGGGATATGCTTGACAAGTTCTTAGTCAGGGACTGCTTAAGAGATGAAAATTTGAACAAGGAAAAGGAGAGATTCAGTTGAAGGGAGAGAGAACTGGGAGTAATTGTCACAATCCGACTTACCGCTGGGTTAGATAATGCATTGATCAGTTGCACTAAGATTCCCTGGTCCGGTTGGAGTCACAATCACCCACGTGATGGAAACAAAGGAAGAGAAACTAGGGGTGCTCAGAGAGAGACCTTAGCGCGACTGGTCGTGATCGAAGGTGCTGAGAGTCTCCTGATGTGGGGTTAACTGCGGTCGCTTGCTTCATGCTCTCTCTCTCTCTCTCTCTCTCTCTCTCTCTCTCTCTCTCTCTCTCTCTCTCTCTCTCTCTCTCTCTCTCCCCCCCGCCCCAAAAACCTACTTTGGGCTTGGCCACGCGTCTCATCTGGAAAATGACAAAGGCTCTCCAGTACACAGGTCAAGGGAAAGTAGGTTTTAGGAGCAGTTTATGTCTGGTCTAGCTATACCGATCCCTTTTTCTGACACTGAGCTAAAATTCCCACCCGTCGGTCGGCGGACATCTTAGTTTGAAAACAACATCTGGTTCTCCTGCCTTACTCATTCTCATGCTAACAATCTACAATGTATGCCTAGCTTCAAGAGAAACTTAGTTCATTATGCTACTAAGAGACAAGGAAGGGAGGTCGAACAGCAAATATTTATAATAATATGTATATATATATAAATATATATGCATATATTATGTATATATTATATATATGTGTATGTACACTCGGCAAGGAAAGTGAGGATACAGTTTTTTTAAATCTTCGGACATATATTGCTCAATAATGCGACATCTGCAACTTTAGAAAGGGGAGGAGCTTCCGTCTTATTGTGTTTGTTTTTTTGCTTGACCTGCTATAACTTTCAATCATATTCTACGATTCTGAAATCATTTGATACTTAAATGCAGTAGTAAGTTTTCCAGTATTCGTTCAAGTTGTAATTTGCAGCGACAGTTCTGAGCAAAATAAACATTTTTCGACATAACTTACCAAGCAACCTTACACAAATGAATTTATGACACCACATTGAACGGAATGCTTGCATAATCGGAAACGCGATCTTCCATAATGAAATCAAGAGTTAAATTTGAGCAATGTCCAACGAAAAGGAACGAATGCATTGTTATGATGAGAGAGAGAGAGAGAGAGAGAGAGAGAGAGAGAGAGAGAGAGAGAGAGAGAGAGAGAGAGAGAGAGAGAGAGAGAGAAAGTCTGCTGTTGTGTAAACCTAGGCCTATATGTACTGTAGAGCTACTCATTTCATTATTTTTTTTTCTTTTAGAGATTGAGCGATACTATATTTGTAAAGTATGTTATAGCAATGGAGAGAGAGAGAGAGAGAGAGAGAGAGAGAGAGGGAGAGAGAGAGAGAGAGGGAGTTGCTGTTGTGTAAGCCTAGGCCTATCAGTAGAGCTACTCATTTCATTATTTTTTTCTTTTAGAGATTGAGCTGTACTATATTTGTACAGTATGTTTTAGCAATGGAGAGAGAGAGAGAGAGAGAGAAGAGAGAGAGAGAGAGAGAGAGAGAGACAGAGAGAGAGAGAGAGAGAGAGAGAGAGAGAAACTATGGCAACGTCAAGAAACATCCAGTTACTTGTGTTTTCCCCCCGAAGCTCCCGCTCTGGCCTTCACATCATAGAGAACGCTCTTGGGGATTTAAATAGATTTGGTCATCCTACCCTAGGTGTCACAATATTTACTGCCATTAATTCAGCTGACCTTTAACACCGTGAAATACAAACATGAATGTGTAAAAATTAAAGAAATTATCATTACCTCGTGTGATGATGCAATAATAAGCCTGTTCATAACGAAAAACGAGTAAATATGCCGTTCTGATGAATAGTACTACACCGAGATATCCACATACTAGCTTTTAGATCTCTATGAACGAAGTCATCTGAGAAATTCTGATTACTTCGGACATGCATGTTGTTTTTAATTATTGTGAACGTTTTTGTTTGCAGATTTAATATATATGATATAATTTGCATTGTATTTTCATATTCTAGAGTAAATTTACCGAGATTATGTGTTTTCTGTAAGAAAAAAATTGAAATTCAATGAACGAAATCTAATGAAACTGTATCCTCACTTTCTTGCCGAGTACACACACACACACACACATATATATATATATATATATATATATATATATATATATATATATATATATATTTCTACCATCGTGTATTTCACTATTTTATATTCTTTTTTCAAAAAATTTTCTCGTCAAGTTTAGAACGAGAACCTTGAAAAATATTTTTTATGACTTCATTCACAATTCAGGGTTCATAAATTGGTTCACGGCGCCTGTAGCATCTGCCTCCTGTGAAATACTGTAGAAAAAGTATCGGTCCCTTTTTCCTATCTATTTTTTCGTGAAAATCTATTTTCTCTTGGGATGCTCCCGAGATTTTTTTACTGCTGGCTGCAGTGTGTCTGGTCAGATTAAAAGCATATAAATCTCTCTCTCTCTCTCTCTCTCTCTCTCTCTCTCTCTCTCTCTCTCTCTCTCTCTCTCTCTCTCTCTCTCTCTCATGTACGGAATTGTGACATTTATCAGAAACATTATTTGGCACATCGTGTTATTTCCATTACGTTTTCCAGTCATACCTCTGATCAGAATTAGGAAATGCAAAGGAGGTACTTCCTAAGGGTATATGTTCTTCAAGAAGTAACTTTTACCTTGGCAGGAGGCAAAAGAGTTAGGCATGAAGGGAAGGCGTGCACAATTTGGGCCCATTTAGCTACGAAAAATGTAAAACTACGAGTTTGTCTCGGTTTTGTGTATGGTGATGAATAATTCATCATAATTTTACATAGGTCAGTCTCAGTATATGACTATTTCATAAGAGCATTACTACTTTTCTTAAGTTTTTGTACATTACATCTACTATTGTCATCTTCTTGCTGCTCATCATTCTAGTTACATGAAGCTGTCGTGTGAGTTATTTAACATTCGTCAACTGCAGATGGTCTTCCTCAAATATATTCTTTGCGTTTCGATTTTTATTTTTATGAAAGTTCAGTGGTGGAAGAGTATGACCGTATTTTAAATGGAGTATCATAGCGAAACAGTTAAGTGATCAATTTTCACCGTGCTTAGAAATAAATCGTTTTTAATAATAGCAGTTAAGAATTGTAAATTGTAGCCGAGATCCTCTAGGGGAGGTATTTCAAGAAAGTGTCCTTTCTGAATGATCAGATGATACACACGCAGCATTCGTGTCACAAAGATGTGAAGGTTGTACAGATGTTTTGTGATCGACTATCATAACTGACTTACTGCTGTTACATCTTTTTTATTTTACTTTATTTAAGATATTAATTAATCCATGAATGCACACACAGTCATACACACACACACACACACACACACACATATATATATATATATATATATATATATATATATATATATATATATATATATATATATATATATATATATACATATATATTCATTTATAATGAACGACACTTTCATCATGACCTAAATCTTGTCATTATATGTTGGTGTGGTGCGCGATGTATCTAGACCTATCAAGGGAGACAAACCTCGTATGACTTGCTCTGATTTAATAGACGTAATTACTCAGATTTATCGTCAGGGTTTCGCAAAATGAAATGTGCTGCAATAACATAGCGTTGTTAAAAGTAATTTATTACTAACCGTATTATTTTCAGTTATATATATATATATATATATATATATATATATATATATATATATATATATATATATATATATATATATATATATATATATATATGTGTGTGTGTGTGTGTGTGTGTGTGTGTGTCTGTGTGTTTATGTATGTATGTATGCATGTATTTATACACATACACATTATATATATATGTATATATATATATATATATATATATATATATATATATATATATATATATATATATATATATATATAATATATATATATATATATATATATATATATATGATTTCTAGGTAACCACATTCATTACTCTGAATGAAGTATCCGATCCCTTCACAGGATTTCCTTTGCACAAAAGAATTATATTTATTTATGTAATAGGTAAAGAATTAAATTAAATATAAATTAAAAATAACAACATTTATTACTAGATTCATTTTGACCAGTGGAATTGTTTTGAATTGTTTATTTGACTCTCAAATGTTCTGCAAGAAGGAAATGGCCAAGTATAAAGTATCTTTACACTGAATCTTTACATCTTCATTGATAGTTTAACTTTAAACCTTTATATGAAACGAGACATTTGGTAATCCAAGTGTCTCGTTTCATCTAAAATTATCAATTTTGTTTTGTTTCATCCAATACAAATGACAATATGAAACTTCGATTTTCAATAACTAAATTTTCTCAGAAACAAAAGCCGTCTTGATAGCGAATGTTTATTGTTTAGTCCACTGTAACGCCAACTTTCGAATATTCCTGATAAAAGAGTAGTTTTAATCATTCTATCGGCAAATTTGACGTATTAATGATATGATTTTCAGAACTCGC
Source organism: Macrobrachium rosenbergii (assembly GCA_039081455.1). Lineage (NCBI taxonomy): Eukaryota > Metazoa > Arthropoda > Malacostraca > Decapoda > Palaemonidae > Macrobrachium > Macrobrachium rosenbergii. The sequence continues at coordinate 5,360 of JANJGK010008319.1, forward strand.
TTCCGAGCAACTTTAACGGTTTTGAATCATTTAGTTCGCGAAAAGGAGAAGAAATATCATTATCATGGTGATAAGTGTACCAAGGTCTTCTCGTAGGCAGATTTGTACAGAGCTTTCAATAACGGATAAAACTCATCATAAGCCAGCTGCCTAAGAAAAGGGAAAATAATGTGTCAGCAGGAAGCTCTCAAGATGGAATCTTGTATCGGGTACATTTCACAGTACTCAATTAATTACACGAAACGGTATGTTGAAGTAACGTTATTTACTTGTAGGCACAAATGACAATTAAAAACAAAACAAGCCATTCACAAGCTACCGATTAACAATCTGTGATACATAAAATGCTTTTCTCCCAAATATAACAGTAATATGAAAGTAATGAAATTAATGAATTAAGAGGCGTTTTACGGAAATAAAAGATGCGTGGTGGAAAATAACATGGGACATTGACACCTGCCTATTTGGCGTGACTGATCTCTCTTTTGAAGAAATGTTTCTCTCTTTACACGTGAATTCAAATATTCATGATTTTCTGGATATATATTTGATCCACCTTTTCAGCACCAGTGCGAGTTATGCCAATTAGTTTTCTGTGTCCTGTTTCTAAAATGCAATTCAGAAATTCCTAGATCTCTAAGTGAAAAGATAATGAAAGTTAAAATAGCTGTAATTATAAAAATATAGACGTATAAATATATAAGTATACACGGCGGACAATATTTAAAGACTATAAATATACGTGAGTCTGTATTACGGAATGCATATTTATAAGAATGTATATTTTTTTCTGATATATGAAAAAAAATTACTATAATGTGAAAATACACAAATGCAATATCGGTATTTTAGGCACAAGCAAATTTTTGTTCTTCCACCTTTAAAAAGGAATTTTTGCCAAATTCCACCGTTCATGGCTTTATTTGAAAGTCCAATAATCGCATATTATGAGAGTATGTAACCTGGAAAGCCTGGTCATTATGTGCAGTGTAGAGATTATTAGGCCGATGAAAACCACAGTGAGTAATCTGATACAAGGCAGTAAAAGGAAACAACAGTTTTTTCTTCAATAACGGCTGTACATGGAGACTAGTTCAGACTATCTCATTAGCGAAATTTAGTGCAGGAGCCTAGTATCCAAAGTTAGGGCAGATTTTCATCTTGAACAGAGTACGATCTTCATGCTGTAGGGACTCATAAAGCCTTACAAAAACTAAATTCAGAATAAGTAAAACGGATATCAGAATATAAACATTTATCCAGCACAAGCATGAACTTTTCCATATCAAAATTCCAAAGGAAAACCACCAGGAAAGTAATTGCTGATCCCAAACACCGAACTTGCTATATATATATATATATATATATATATATATATATATATATATATATATATATATATATATATATATATATATATATATAAGTATATATAGATATGTATATATGTTATATATATGAATATATATATATATACATATATACATATACATATACACACACACACACATATATATATATATATATATATATATATATATATATATATATATATATATATATATAAGCGAATCTCACAGGAAAAAGACAGGCAGAAGTTCAGTACCAAGCGCTTTCAAGTTTATTGACACATCGTCTTTTTCCTGTGGGATTCGCTTATACACTGAAGTCACGTGCATCTACTGTGATTTTTTAAGCATATATATATATATATATATATATATATATATATATATATATATATATATATGTATATATATATACATATATACATACATACATACATACATACATACATATATATAGCACCCTCCCATAAGACGCACCCCTATTTTACAAGGATATTTTGTGAAAAAAAAAAAAATTTATGTTTCATCGCACATTTATTGAAAGATATTTTAAAGTGATTTTGTAGGGAAACACGTTTGATTCTGAGCATGAAATACAATATTGTGAGAGTATACTGGAATAAAGTATGAAATCATATGTAAATTTACACTCACCTTTAAAGGAAGCTAAAATGATAACAGACTGATAATTCGGCTTGTTTTCAATATTTTATTATAGAAAACAAACTTACGAAAAATGCTTACGATACGTCGGTAGTTAGCCTGTCAGCCATTTGCAATGAGTGGATGTAAACAAAATCATAGCGCCGCCCTGGTGGCCTGTTGCGGTAACGCATAAAAGTTGTTTATTTATGGGAAATTTCATTTAGTTTCCTGTAAAGTTGAGTGTAAATTTACATATGATTTCATACTTTATTCCAGTAACACAATTTACTGTAATAATTAGGCTTGTTTTTCAATGTTTTATTATTTGCAACAATTTTTGTTCCTACCAATTGTGCTTTCCGTAGTGCTAGGTCTCCCATCCGTAATACGGCCGCATTGGACGTAGGACAGTTTTTTGGTGCATTTGAAAATAAAAAAAAGTGCGTCTAATACTCCGGCAAATACGATATATATATATATATATATATATATATATATATATATATATATATATATATATATATATATATATATATATACTGTATAATATATATATATATATATATATATATATATATATATATATATATATATATATATATATATATAAATATATATATATATATATATATATATATATATATATATATATATATATATATATATATATATATATATATATATATATAAACTAGTGACTCAGTGGAAAATGAACTCCTCACAAACTTGACTCTTTTCCGGCAAGGCCACTGGAAAGTGAGCCACGTTCTGATAATTGATGGGAGCAATTTCCCAAGCAAGGTTGCAGTAACAGCCCCTCCTCCCTCCTACCCGCAGCTTCTCTTCACTCCTCCTCCTCCTCCCTCTCCTTTTCCTCGTCCACCTCTTGTCATGGTGTTCGTCCCCTCCATAACGATGAATAAACTCTCTCCTTGTAAAAATGCATGCGGTTGCTTAAAAGAAGCGCCCAACTTCCTAGCAAGATGCTGAAGACGTGTGTCATTACGTAAACTCTCCATGTCAGGATGAGAGTGAGCGCAGTTTCTTCACTTGGTTAATTCTTGTCTCTGGAAACACGTTGTATAAAAATGTTGGTTTTAGTTTATCTATACTACAGTACATTTGCATATATATATATATATATATATATATATATATATATATATATATATATATATATATATATATCATAATATGTATACTTATTTATATACTCATATTCTTAAACTAATATATAGGTGTTTGCATACACACACATATATATGTATTTAAAATTATATATTATATATATGTATATATATATATATGTGTGTGTGTGTGCTCTGTGTGCGTGAGTGTATGAAGAGAGACGTGTGTAAGTTGTCAATCTTTTTCCTTTTTAAGGGGGTTGATATGAAACGGTATCTCTGTTTCGCTTCTCAATATGTTTTGGAATGGGAGACTGGAACCATTCGCTGTTTAACTAGTTGTGCAGCCGATAAAGTCTCCTTAATTCCAGTACTAAAGTATGCATTTCATTACTCACATTAACAGAGTTTTTAATATTGTGTGCCATCTGCTCCTCCGTACCCAAGATTCAATCTTGAATCCCCTGACTTCTTGACAAGAATGCTATCTATCATGGTGATATAATATATATATATATATATATATATATATATATATATATATATATATATATATATATATATATATATATATAGTGTATATATATGTATGTATATATGATTATATTATATGTTACTATTGTTTGAAATGAACATTTATACTTTCTCATGTTAAGCCCAAAATAGCCCATAAGTATCGAATTCATTTCACCCTCGGAATAACGTAACCCCAAAGAGAATTGTAAATGAGAAGACCCATCAGGACGAGGATCATAACATGTTTTGGATAAAGAAAAGTCCTTGAGATTCAGCTGGGTATCCTATTAACTTCAAAGCAGGCATAAAGAGAGGAGGACAAAGAACCATTGCTTGTTAGTCAGTTTTAGAGCGGAAACCCTTCCGGCTAATGAGGTTCAGCAGAAGCTTTGTCGAACGACTGAACGTCTGAACGAGGACCAAAACGCTCAGACTTCTCTGAAAATAGTCAGTAGGAACTCCCGAAATACCGTTAGGCTTGAGGTTCTTATATCTTCATTAGCTGAGAAACAATAGAAGGCGACAAGCGAAGGAAGCAGCAACTCTGCAGATTATCCGTAAAAATAGATTGCAGAGAAAGAATGGACAGTATATATTATGTACCTTTATGAATTATTATATTTTTTTTACATAAAAGTAAACTTTGTATCACTATAGATCTTAGAGAAATGAAGAGTGCACCTGGCAGTTGAGGTAAAATGACTTACAGGGACAGTTCACGATGTAAGATTACCTTGAGCAACTTCAGGGACGTAAAACATTGATTCTTATTCCCCGAACAAAATTCTGTTTGAAATGAAACACCAAGAATCAACTTGATTAATGAATTAGTTTTTAGGGTTCGTCTTAAAATGGTACAGTAAAGTCAGTATTAATACTCAAAATACTGACTTCCTCAACTACTGCATCTAAACTGAGGAGCTCTTAATGTGTTACATGTATTCATTTACTTAATGAGCGTTTGTCATACATCTTAGTGTTTCACACTCATTTATATGCTAATTCTGAGGCGTCAGTCTTAAAAACTTTAAATGATCGGTAGGGATTGATATATATGACCCCCTGGGGAAGGCAAGAGTCTTAGAGGTTGAAATTTAATCTTAAGAGTAATTTCTCTCTCGAGTGGAGATCGCTTCCTTTCACCTCCTATCTTATCTTTCGCTTGTGAAGCAGACAAAATGGTCGCTGAGGCTATGCTGTCCCTTACCTTGTGCTGTCATGGTTGTTACAATCAAGAGGCGACCATACACTCTGCTTTAATTTCTTTGACGCCAGTGATTTCCCGCAGCGCGAGTCTCTGCAAACGATGCCAGTGAATGCTTGCCTCGTGTTGCCAACTGACTGAAATGGAGCAAGCACAACGATTAGTTTTCATGCATGCACTACGTTCTTTGTTATCAAATTATAGTTCGGAACGTTCTTCTGCTTAGATATTAAGCGGCCTGTCTGGTGAGAATTTTTGATATCCCATTAGAGTTATTAAAATATCTGGGGAATATCGTAGTCTGGTAATATCCATCAAATAACATAATATCTGCTTGCTACAGCGATTTCTTAGCGTTTGGTCTCTCATCAGAGGCAGTGACGCAGGGGCTAGTGGTGTAGTCTGTTTTCATGAAAGTTTGATTATCCCGAGTATGACGCGAAGTCAAGGGAATGGGATTAATCCGAGAGGAAATAAGAGAATCAAGAGAAAATTAAAGATTACGAGTAAATTTACGTCATACGAATATTACTTACTTGCCTGAGAGGAAATTAAAACAGAGTTACATGACTAGTCAGCGTTTCATAATAATAATAATAAAAAGGATCTGATTACTGCTAAAGGAAAAGTTGAAATTCAGTAATGCTATAAGCAAACGAAACGTAAAAAGAAGGAAAAAAAAAAATTCTTGACCACTCATAATCGTTCTGGAAGCTTAAACTTTGTTCCGTCATGGCGATTTGAGCGCTAGAAATCCTGGTCTTTTCAGGTGATCCTGTAACTTGAGCGTTTCTTGTCACATGAAGGTACATTTGCAAGAGGCAAAAACGTACAAGGGGAGAAATGGGAATACGGGGATCCTATCAGCTTCCTCATGGTGTCACTTCGAATTCCAGGTTATACGACGCAACCAATCTTCTGCCACCTGCAGCAATTCAATCGTAACACCCTTCCGGAATGTTCGTAACTGATTTATGTACTCGAAGCTTAGACTGTAAATGACTGCATTGGTTTGTTCTTCGAAATGGGCGTTCCAACAAAGCCTTCCGGAATGTTTGTAACTGATTTATGTACTCGAAGTTTAGACTGTATATAAATGCATTGGTTTGCTCTTCGAAATGGACGTTCAAACAAAATTCAGGTTAACAGTCTTAAAGGTGCGAGAAGGAGCAGATAAGAGGTCTCATCTGCTGCTGCTGCTGCCGAGTCGTAAAATTACGAGCTCTACGTAAACCTCCTTTATTTCCTCTTACATCTTTTACTTGGCCCTTGTAGTTGGGAATTTTCTGGATCAAGCATCAAGAATCCTTCGTGACCAGCATTTATTATAATTTATTGAATTTAACTTTCAGGGTGGGGAGGGGTGGTCAGCACATTATATATATATATATATATATATATATATATATATATATATATATATATATATATATATATATATATATATATATATATATATAGGTATTCTCTTTTTCCCCCGAAGTTCTTAATCACCTGCAATTAACACAGAGCGCTTGGTCCTGTGATACCAAGAACACTTGATCTGCATAAAATTGCCCTTATTTTTGTTCTTGTTTGTTGCGCCGTTGTAGACAATAATTCGGAAGAGTCTTGAAATTAACCATCTGTCTTGACATTCAAATTTTCGTACTTATTTCTCTTTCGTTTAATTTTGACATTACTTACGACTGTTTTTTTTTTTTTAAGTTTTACACTTACCTTTTAAAGTTTGATTATTTAATTATTGCTGGAGTTGACTTTTTGTGTTGTCGCTACTATTCTGCTCCATTGCTATTGTCACCAGTCATTATCATTGTTGTTGTTGCTGTTAATATTATTATTATTATTATTATTATTATTATTATTATTATTATTATTATCATTATTATTATTATTATTATCATTATAAATGTAGGATATATATGTTACTGGTCAAGTTATAAGAACAGAAATATCATGGTCGGTGCCATTAAAATATATATATATATATATATATATATATATATATATATATATATATATATATATATATATATATATATATATATATATATATATATATAGATATAGAAATAGATAGATAGATAGATGTACATAAATATGTACATCTACATATTTATGTACAATTATATATATTATATATATAATATATAATTGTATGTATATATATGAATGTATTGGACCTTTTAGTATTTTGCTAAGCTCTCCGGAAGCAAGAAACAGCAAAAATGGGTTTTTAAAAGTTATTTTGAACAAGTATTTGCGCCTTGACACTATAACTCCGTTGCGCAGTTTATCTT
>JANJGK010008319.1:17500-27110 GCA_039081455.1 Macrobrachium rosenbergii
TATATTACGTGTTAAAAATTCAGACCAGGTTTGTATCTGGAATCTTTAGGTATTGATTAGGCATCAAAATTCCTAGAGGTGCCTGTTGAAAAATTCATGAAATTTATAATATGGTAACTAAACCAGTTCAAAATGTTGAGATTTTTGTCGTTTCAAATATTTTACAAAAATAACCAAACATCAACGTCAAGTATATAGTTCAGACTCGCCTTAAAAACCCTTGATGATATTAATATTCTCTCTCTTGGTAATTATTATTATTATTATTATTATTATTATTATTATGATAGAACTGATCCCAGCCACAATTCAGTGTTAATAAACAGGACCTATAAGCATGAAAAATCATTAGGTGACATTTCTCTTCCTTTTCCTTGTTGCCCTAAACCCATTCTCACTCAGTTTCTTTCGCCAAGAAGTGATAGGAAAGAGATTTAACATCCTGCGACCCTTGAAGGTATATCTCGCAATACTGTCTTAACAGAGAGAGAGAGAGAGAGAGAGAAAAAAAAAAAAAGAATCTGGGCGAGCAAAAGGTAATGATGTTGCCTCAGTGTTCACTGTTTCAGTATTTTATTAGGCCCTGAAAAGTTGATATGAGTTATTTACACATGACAAGGGACTTGAAATCGGAAATGAGCTTTGTCGCTTTTAGAAAGATAATAGAAATAAACAGGTAAAAAGTATGCACTTTGAAGGCGATTATCAATATACATTATGGAAATAAATGAGAACTTCTCCGTTTTGAATATGAGAAAATACCATATTATCAGTGCGTTACACGAAATGCTTCTGTGAGAGATCTACTGTTACCTTTTTCTCACACTCACTGCACTGCTCCTGGTCTCTGATTTCAAATATCTTTTACATCTTTCACCTCCTGAAGCGAGGCCTTACATTCTCCTTCGGTATTGTTCCGGCTCTTTGGATTTCACACCCGAACTTCTTTTTACAAAAACATCTAAGAAATCGTTAAAACTGCGCACTGGATTTTTTCCTTCAGTATTTTAAAAAATTATTTTTTACTTCGAATAAGCTCACGTTAACGCAGTCCTACACTCTCAACGAAAAGCATACACACACACACACACACACACACATTATATGTATATATATATATATATATATATATATATATATATATATATATATATATATATATATATATATATATATATATATATACATATACATACAGGTAGCTATAAAAAGATATCATGTAATAAACTGATGATTTTTCACTTTTTCAAGCTTATGAAAACACTTGTGGTCGAAAGAGCAAGGGCCCAACGATACCTTTAAAGGTATGCATGGGAGATCAACTCTAAAATACATTATTACCTAGCCGGTTACCAAAGGAAAGAATTGACCAAGTGAGAAAATCGAGCTTCTTCCTCTCCTGGCAGGGCGAGTTTACGTAATGACTCGCATCTGGAGCATCTGTCCAGGAAGTTAGGCGTTGCTTTCAAGGTGTCCCTTGTATTTTCACAAGAAGAGAGGTCCTTCATCTTTAGGGAAGGGAGGAGCGCGAGGAATAGACGTGGAGGAGGAGGAGAAGGAGGGGGAGGAGGAGTAAAGAGAGTTGGAGAAGGTTGGGGGTGCGAGGGGTGGGGAGGGGAGGCTGTTATTGCAGCCTTGCTTGGGAAATTGTTCCCATCAATTATCAGAACGTGGCTCACTTTCCAGCGTCCTTGTCGCGAATAGTTAAGTTTGTCAGGTCTTTACTTTCCCGTAAGTCATTCCTGTTCTTTTTACATAACAATTTTTTGATCTGTGCTATTTCTTAGAGTGCGTATCGCAAAAACAATGGTTATCATGCAAATTTATATTATATATATATATATATATATATATATATATATATATATATATATATATATATATATATATATATATATGTGTGTGTGTGTGTGTGTGTGTGTGTGTGTGTGTGTGTATATATATATATATATATATATATATATATATATATATATATATATATATATATATCCTATATACTGTATATCATATCAAAAGAATACTGTTTGTTGGATGCGTTTGTTCATTGTTGATGTACCCTGACAAGTCATGTAAAATGAAGAAAAGGCACACTGAAATAACGGAAAATCGTCAATGTAGGAAGTGATAATTTTGAAATTTTCAGTGTTAATAGCTGCATTAATAAATTTGTTTCTCACTGTTTGATATTCAGTTTAACAGCAGCATTCCTTCTGTCTCTTAGTTAGCATGCTATAATTAACATTATCATGAAATCTCGAATAATTAATTTTCCAGAACGCAAGATTTTAAATTTCCTCAAGGAAACTGGATAGCCAAGAAAAGTGGTTTAAGAAGGAAAATGAGACGAGCGGTGAGCGGTCGATCATTTCCCTTCACTAAGTCAAGAGGCTTCTTTTCAAGTCGTGGTACGTCTTAATACATGCCGAAAATAAGTCATAATTACGATGTTTAAAGGCTATAAGATGAACTAGATTATATTTTTGTTCGTCTTCAAAGGACACCTACTGCAAGCTTCTGGTGTACAGATCCTCTTTAATTTAAGATGAAGGTTGGTCATAAGTACTGATTTCTGTCTCAAAAACGGTATCATTCGCCTGTAATCTAACGCTTATTCTGGCCTATTTTAACTGTCAGGTAGAGGTATGAGCAACTGGAAAAAAAAACTGCTGTTTCCTTACATCAGAACGGCCATTGTGTTTCAGGAACAGCCAATAAGCTCTACGCTTTCCATTACACGTAATTACCGAGTTTTTTTAAAGTCGCTTAAACTTTTTCTAATTTACGATTATTGGACTTTCAATTAAAACCGATGTAATCTAGCAGTTATTTCCTTTTTTGAGAGGAAAACTTTGCCTTTGTCTAAAATACCGATATTACCAGATGTGTCCTTCATATTATGGTAAAATTTTCTCTTCTTTTCGTAAAATTATAGTATCCTGTCCGCTCAGTCAGACATTCATATATTCCATTTTACATTCAAATATACATACATACATTTTGATCAGTCTTTAAATTTACAATTACCTTTCCTGTTTTTCATTTTACCTTATATTAGCTTACTCCCGCTTGCTCCTCTTACACTTTCAAACTCTTTACTAGCGTCTTCAATTTTTTCTCCTTATTTTTCCAATCAGAACTGTATAAGCTGTATTAATCCTTACACACGGCATTCATAACTTCTTTTCTTATTTCACAGCTTTACGTTTACATCTAGCGTCCCTGCTCAAGCTTCTCACATTACTGCATACACAAAGACATCAAATAATCATGGGAACAGATAGATCCCTCTCAGACCCATTTGATTATATTTTTAAAACGCGCTTCCGTTCCATCTTCAAGAAAATTTGATTACTGTAACTTATCTTCTAAACTATGACTTTATCATCGTATACATTGGGTCTCTTTCAGTTCACCAACATTTTATTCCTAGACCCATGTATGCACTGGCGGATCCAGAAAAATTTCATGGGGTGGGGTACCAATTTTCATATTATACATACATACATACATACATACATACATACATACATACATACATACATACATACATACATACATACATACATACATACATACATATATATATATATATATATATATATATATATATATATATTTGTAAACGATTTTTTATTTTTTCCCATTTTTATATTTATGTTATTATCTAAATCAGTATTATTATTTTATCATTATTTTTCATGGGGGGGGGGGGCGGCCACGTGCCCAGGTCCCCCCCGCCCGATCCGCTAGTGCATATATGCAATAGACAAATTTTCATTTACTCTCAAACGTCTCGCGTAACTTTTATATAGAATTCCATTGATCCTTACATTCTTTTTCTTGTCTAAATGTACAATGTTCTTCCTCTATTAATCCTTCCCACATGGCATATGCCTGCTGATTTACACTCGCCTTCGTCAGTTCACTAGGTAATGTCATGTCTCCTTAATTCTTACAGTTTTACCTCTACCACTTTCGCTTTTATGCAGTTAAGCAAATATTTCTCTTACCCACTCCCTCCGGAAACTTTATTCCCTCCAGGTTATAATAAAGACCCTGTTCAGTTACTATATCACACTATCACCACCGTACCGTAGTATATCACTTGTATTCCAGTCAACCTCTCGTGTCTTCCCATTGTTCATCCTCTTAATTGCCATCCATATGTCCCCAAGTGTCACTCCAATAAGCTCTCTCCAATTTACACTGATCCTTTCCACTAAGGCGTCATTCAGCTCTTCCGCCCTTCCATTTTCAACATTCACTTCAGAAGGCATCAATTTTAGTATCAGTACCACACACGCACACAAATTCCTGGATTACTTGGATAAGCCGTGAGTGGATGGCGCTCTATAGACGTTTCCCAGAAAGGACTGGTGGCCTATTTCCTGTAAGAAAGAAAAGTGATAAAACAAAGTTATTTAGTCATGTTCAGTGCTTCTTCTTATGACTGTTGTCTTTGATAGCGTCAGCCAATAAAGATATTTATGACTTTGATAGCACCTGAAAGGTTATAGATGTTTGTTGAAATGGTGTTTAGTCAGCCAGTGAAGATATTTACTTTTGTAACTTATGTAGAGTTGAAATAAAATATTCTAATTATATCGCCAACTACCAAAATAATACCAGCAACAATGTGTATTCCAGCATGAAAAAATTAATTTTCTCCTGAGTTTAGTTTTCAGTAAAAGAAAACTGTTGCGTCGGCTTTGTCTGTCCGTCCGCACTTTATTCCGTTCGCACTTTTTCTGTCCGCCCTGAGCTCTTAAAAACTACTGAGGCTAGAGAGCTGCAAATTGGTATGTTGATCATCCACCCTCCAATCATGAAACACACCAAATTGCAGCCCTCTAGCCTCAATAGTTTTTTTTTTTATTTAAGGTTAAAGTTAGCCATAATCGCGCTTCTGGCAACTAGCCACCACCGGTCCGTGGTTAAAGTTTTATGGGTCGCGGCTCATACAGCGTTATACCTAGACCACCGAAAGATAGATCTGTTTTCGGTGGCCTTGATTATACGCTGTATAGAAAACTCGATTGCGCTAAAAAAAACTTTGTGGCAATTTTTACTTGTTGAATATTTGTCCTGGTCGTTTCTTACTCGGTTACTTCAATAGCCATATTTCTTTTCCACCAGTTGAAGGCATTAATGATTAAATATCCGTTTTATTTTGTGGGCTGTTGCATGATATAACAGAGAATGCCAAAGAAGACTCGCATCGTGTGATTTACCGTGATTTAACAGAGGCAGTTACTTTGACTTAAGCCAGTGCTTCGTAAAATGAAATGTGTGCTCTGCAATGGAATAGCTTTAAAGAAAGTTATTTATCTCTGAATTCTTTATAGTTCATTTTTTTTTATCACCATTACTTGAGTAAAACTCCATTCATTATTAAGCATGACGTGATTGTCGTGGTCATGGGATTTCCTGTCGCTGAATATTTCGAAGGTAAATCTGAACAGGAATTTGGTCCTCAGATTCCCTAAAGGTCAGGCGCTGTATCATTTAATATAGGTTACCGTGCTTGTATGTAATTAAATATGAACTGGCTCTCTCTCCCTTTCTCTGTCTCTCCTCCTCCTCCTCCTCCTCCTCCTCCTCCTCCTCCTCCTCCTCCGCTTCCGCACTTTTTCTCTTTCACATCTAAGACGTAAGAGTAAAACAGCATTTTTAATAGTACCTTAAGCTCTCAGTATGCCGTTATTTAATTATGAATGCTCAGTACAGTCTTTTGCTACAATATTCCTAACTATACTTTATACGTGTGCTTGACGAATTTGATTTGCTATGTATGTGTATGTATGTGTTATATGTATACTAATTAGTATACATATATGTATACTAATTAGTATACATATATGTATACTAATTAGTATACATATATGTATACTAATTAGTTACATATATGTATACTAATTAGTATATATTAGTATATATTATGCTGTATGTGTGCATTGTTAATAAGAGAATATAATTAAGTATCTTTATAGCCCCTTGATTCATCCAAAAATAAATCATTAAATTGATTAGATGCTGGAGGAACGATCCATCATCACCCCAACTTGATGTATACTTCTATAAGGAAATGTTCTTCCTGAGAACGAATTCCGCCTTACTTTGCTTCGTTATCGGAATATAATGTGAGTATTGATTAAACATCAATTGTCCTAGAATCCTACATGTATATATATACATATATATATATATATATATATATATATATATATATATATATATATATATACAGTATATTCGTCTTCAAATCTGTATCAGATGGGAAAAAAGGTAAAAGAATTTTGAATTTTTCTTAATGTTTTTTCTGTTATTTTCCAATGAGTCATATGACATTATCATTGAATGCTTAGTCTTTGTTATAATATGTATGCCGATATACTCTTAGGTGCTTCCTTTAAGGGATCATATCTGAAACGAAACTAGTGTATGATCATTCTGGCATATTACATAAAACTAAAAGAAACATATATATACATATATTTATATATATATATATATATATATATATATATATATATATATATATATATATATATATATAATTATATAAGTGCGTGTGTGTATATATATGTATATATATATGTGTGTATATATATATATGTGCTTGAAAAATCACAGTTGATGCACGTGACTTCAGTGTATAAGCGAATCCCACAGGAAAACGACAGGCGGAAGTTCAGTACTAAGCGCTTTCACACTTATTAACGCATTGTCTGGGCGTTAATAAACGTGAAAGCCCTTGGTACCGAACTTGTGCCTGTCATTTTCCTGTGGGATTCGCTTATATACACATATGTATATATATGTATATAATACATTTGTATGTATATATCATATATATATATATTTGTATATATGTATATATACATATATGTATTACATACTGTATATATATATATATATATATATATATATATATATATATATATATATATATATACATATATATATATATATATATATATATATATATATATATATATATATATATATATATATAGTTTTAGTTGGAAAACAGCAATTCTAGACCCAGGGTACGATACATGGGCCAAAAAAATCTAGCACCCCTCAGATATATGGTTGGAGTTGTTACGATTTCGGGCTGGTCCGGTTTGTGCTTATTTTCCTGCCATGTTTATTAGTATTCGTAATGACCTTAATTGATTTTCTATTCTTCAGCTATGTACCTCAAATATTTCTAAAGATGACAGCGTAGCAATAGATTAACTTGAACGTAGTCAGCTTTTTAAACTGCAGTGTATAACCACCCCTACGGTTATGTATAATATGTGAACTTGGCGGAACGCGTGCACCAAAGCATATCCTAGTACTTTGTCTCAACTGGTATTCTAATTAGAACTGCAAAAATTCAAATCTTATGAAGCCTGTATGGTTCTCACGTGCTGCTGGCCCACATCTTATACATTCCCCTAAAATTCTATCGAGGGAGTGAGAGCAATGATATAGGATGACCACCTATTATTATTCCTACTAAATTATGGTCTTAATGCTTTTTATTCAGGGGCCAGTAGTAGCGGCAGTAAAGTCGGATTCTATAACTACTAGTACCTCGCTAGAATAACAGGCGGTTATAGCCACTTAGTACAGTTCACAACCTCTTTTCATATTCCACAAACACAGACCTTATCTTCTTCTTTCCCATTTTAGGCTTCCAGTACTTCATAATTGAAAATATTAAGCAGCTGTGATGTAAAACGCACCCTAGTCTGAGGCCTACTTCTAAACTAAACGCATCACTCTCAGCATTCAAATAGTTCAGCTTTCATCATAAACATTTTAATGGTTGCTGGCAAGCTAGCAGTGTTCCAAGTGTCATCACTTATAAAGTTATAGAGATATAGATAGATTTTACGAGCACGCTCCTATGGGCAAAATAACCTTCCGATGAACATAGTCCTATCCATTTCCAAAATGGGAAATGTTACAAAAACACATCACCCTCCGCAGAACAAAAAAAAAAAAAAAAAAGGACTGAATAACGCATATCCGGAAGTTAATCCCCAATGATCTTATATATACGACGAAAGTTCCCTAAAAGGAATATTTACTGCCGAAATATATCACGAGTGGAAGGCACTCTTGTTGATTAACTGAGACATCCCAATTCGTTTGCCGCTGTTTCCCCCTCTTTGTTTATTATGATCACAAATACAGGTGTAGGGAGCAAGTGAAGGTAAGATTGGTGAGCTGGCGAAGATTAGCTTCTTCCCTCATCCCCAACACTACATATATATATATATATATATATATATATATATATATATATATATATATATATATATATATATATATATATAATATGTATATATATACATATATATACATATATACATATATATTATATATATGTATGTATATATACATATATATTACATATGTGTATATGTATATGTATATATATATATATATATATATATATATATATATATATATATATATAATATATATATATATATATATATATATATATATATAGGCTATACCAGTGTCCTGTTGCTATTATCAAGTGTCACTAGAGGTACGTAAAATTGTAGATATACTCCATACTTTTAATTTTTGAGCACGCATAATTCACATATTTTTGTGCAACAATGGTGTGTAGTTTCAGTGCTGGAGCGTTCATATTTATCTTACGTATTCGATCGTGCTGTCGAATTTAGGGAAACAGTAAATTGAGCTTCAGGTTTTCCTTCCTTTGATTCCAGGCGTTTATTTTTGGGGAAATTTACCCCCCCCCCTATTCCAGGATTTTGGGGCTTAGTATGTAAGAACGTTTACAAATTAAAACCAAAAATCTACAGCCACTAGAGTGTTTGAAACTTGAACAAAAACTATTTGATGTGTAAGGAGGGTATTCCACATATCTGTGGAATGGAACTAAAGCCTTCTTGACTGGGTTTAGGGAATGTCTCCCTCCGGAAGAACAGCATATCCCGTTGACTGGAGTGACTAACTGATACACTCAAAAGGGATTCATTTGCATGCCCTATCGTGTGAGTTCAAGTTCAGTCCAGAAGGATTCAGATGTATCCTGAAATGCTGGTAACGTCCTTATTTTTATATGAATATTTACTGTCCACTTTTTAAGACTGTGGCCCTCGGACTTTACAATTTATAATGTACTTTCTTGTAATGTTTTCCCCCTCCAGGTTATTTATTCGTAAGTTGCTACGTACTTAACGGATAATCGTTCATCTGCTTTTATGATGCTTGATAAATTTCGGTGAAAAGCCGGCTTGAGGTAAATCAAATATAATCTAAAACGAAAAATAGTTTTGCTTACTTCTACAGCTTAAACTAAAACCATGAAAATTCCAGTGAAAACCTACGAATTTACTTTGCCTACGGATATGGAAAGTTTGGGAATAAACATTCATTACTCTTCATTCTTAGAAAGTGAGTTAGGCAAGCTATAAGGATCGACTGAGGAATTATTCTAAATAAAAGTGAACTGCATTTTATGAAAGCTTCCAGCATTACACATACACAAAGATACACACACATATATATGTGTGTGTGTATTTATATATATGTATATGTGTGTGTGCACAGTATGTCTAAATATCTATGT
>JANJGK010008320.1:0-17500 GCA_039081455.1 Macrobrachium rosenbergii
TCAGATAAAAAAGGAAAAGTGATATGGTTCCCATCAACAAAATGCAAAGGAAGAACTGACCAAAGCACAATGACATAAAAAAACAATTATTTACCTTTTTTAGGTTTTCAGGATCTTTGCAGAATTTGGGGGAACAAAAATATGACCTGTGAAGCTTGACTGTCTGCCGTTCGGAATAAAAAAATAATGGTTGAAGGTTCCAGTTCAATGTTCAGCGCGGTCCACATGGAGAAACTGGAAGGCTCTCTCTCTCTCTCTCTCTCTCTCTCTCTCTCTCTCTCTCTCTCTCTCTCTCTCTCTCTCTAAAATTCCATGCTATGAAGAGGGATACGTCTAGTTCAGCTCATGCACACAAATGCCATTCGAATATATAATATTTTACTATTCCTGAACTAACTTAGAACAACTCGTACTGAAATACTTCAGTGGTTATGATGAATACAAATGAGGCGATAAGATTTGCTATTTCAGTTTCCCAATTCTGTAACTCTTTGGACAAATCTAAATCGATTATAGACTGAACTATTTTACTTTACTTAGAAATATGGGGATAGAAATCTGAGCTATTTTTGGTTACAGGCTTTACACAATTGTTTGTCTCCAGTTGAGAACAAATATTTCATTGTCATCCTCCATATGAGCTGCATTGGCTCATGTATTAAAACTTATTGGCATAGATATTATCGACATTTACTTTGACTTTTGAAAGTTATGTTCATGCTAAAATGTCGAAAAGTATCATTGACGTAAAATCAGTAAAATGTGATGAGTTTAGGGGCATCATTCGAAAACCGTTTCTTACATTTCACCTGAACTGCGCAGGGTATCGTTAACATTCCAGGATCGAGTAAAGGAAGATCTTGAGAGCTGAATATTATCATGAATGATATAAAAGCTGCTTATTTTGCGCATTCCTTTCGCTGGAGGAGTTGCATTTCCATCCCTGAATAAGTTAACTCAATGTGGCCTCTTTTTTTTTTTTACTTTTTTTTTAAACTGTACTGTAATAATTGCGTTGATAAAATTAACTGCTGTTGTCATTCATTCTCAATGGTTAAAAATAGCGATGTTTGTGTAAATCTGAAAAATTGTTGTAGTTTTTGAAATTATTTCATTTAATATTTTAGGAAGATGAACAATGTATAAATTAGAAAATTAAAATAAAAATTGAATCTAATTTTAAATTATTTTATTTTGGAATGTCTGTTCATTGAGTTTTACATGCAATTCTTTAAGTTTTGCGTGAGGAAGGTAAAGAAATTACGTTCTGTACATAACAAATTATATTCTTTTTCTCAGTGCAAAAATAGTTCAAGTAATATTAGAGGAAAGTGAGAAAGGAACCTTCAAACTGTATCATTGGTAGGGGAAATAACCTAAAATTATCATCGACATTGTTATGGTTTTGAAATAAAACACGAAATTGTGGTTGGGTGAAATTTTGAAAAAAAATTTTAACATTAAAAAAGTTGAAAGAAGAAAGAACCAATCCCTGGAAACTTCTGCCCGAATCAATTTGAATTCAGAAGTTTGGCTTCAATGTACACACCGCAGAAAAGTTTTTAAACTAATTTCGGAACAGATGATGTGGTTCATTTGAACCTAAGGTAATGGGTTGAAAAAATCAAACTGCGTAAACTGAGAAAGGTCTTTAATAATAATAATAATAATAATAATAATAATAATAATAATAATAATAATAATAATAATAATAATAATGAGTTGGTGTAAAGTTTTAAAACAGATAACGAGGGTATTATACTTGGTTGAAATTTTCGTATGAAAAGAGAAAAAGACAGGTAATATACTAAATGTTCAGAGGTGCGACAATGCATAAGGTGTAGAGAATAATGTATTATAAGTAAATAGAAGAGCCAGAGAGTTGAAATATGGTACATTAGAGAACAAAGCAACGCCCATCAAGTCTGAAGGTTTCATTGTCGTGCTCTGGCGTCCTGCCGTCACGATAGCGTGTGCACGGTCGCCTACTTTTAGCTAGCAAGTCAGCGGCTATTGCAACATACAGGTATATCTGTTTTTTTTTTTTTGTTTTTTTTTTTATAGACACAGTCTTGCTTGAATGTCCAACACGAACAATATAAATAACTTTTTTTATGAAAATGCAATGTTGCTTTATTTCAGTTAATCAGGAATAGATGGCTTTTACCTTGATGCTGTACTTATATGAAGCTAGTAGATGGAAAGAGGTGTGTTTAATAAATGATCAAAGCACCATTATCCCAGTCTGTAATTCTATAGGCAGTTATCTTTAAAAAAAAATAAAACTCTGAGTAATTAGAATTTTGCTTTAAAAACTCAAGAAAGAAAAACTAGTTAACCCTTGAAACTGAAGCCATTGTTGTGGGCAAAATTTTTCATATAAAAAAAAAACTGATATTCGAAGGGCCTAATGAGCTGCACAGGCGAAGAGTTTTCACCATCTAGATGAACATAATGAAGCCTTTTTGTCCGGTAAAAAATCCCTTTGCATTGAGAACAAGATGTTTCCTCTCTGGCTGAGGAAGAACTAATGCTTCGTTTTGTTTTTTCTTCGTAAAAGTCACACACATTTTGAGGGGAGGAAACGGTGCTGATATAATGATGCTTCTACAAAAGAAAAGAGTAAGATTAGAATAAAAGAGCAAGCGGGGTGCAAGGAGGAAAAATTTACATTTTCTTTAACGTCGTAAGTGTTTAATCCCGTGTAGTGGCGGATGAATTGAAAATGGGTTTCCCATATGAAATCTTTTCTATTTCATTTCTTTAAATTCTTATGTTTCATTCCAGTCTTTCAGATAACAGGATTTCTAATTTGAGTTCATGTTTTTCCTCCCTAACTTGAAAATGTACCCACTAACGGTTGGTATTTCTAAAGTTTTGTCTCGCTTTGAACATTTGTAGTTCGTATATATAATAAACGCAACAATGCTAAAAATTAGTATAGGATTGCAGGGGAGCAGTAATAGTCCGACTATACTTTACATTAAGCTTCGTTTTTTACGTATAATACGAAGTTTCATATTTATTTCTCGTCCACTTCTGCTGGATTCGATTCAAATTGCATTGTACCTTACCAATAGATAGCCATATATCTGAAAACATTCTTTGTTAATGTGTTCGGAAATGACGCTTGCATATGTTTTTCATGAAATGATAGTAGCTCTGTGTAAAAGAGATGAGAAATCCTAAAATATATCACTAAGGTAGGATGGGATGCATTCTAGTAATAATGAAACTCCTGATTCCGGCCTGAATATTTGCTGTTAATATAAGACTGAAAGATGATTTGCTTCTTCAATACCTTAAACTTTTCATTTCCATAGATACAATTAAGGAGTATAAAAAAAAAATTAGTTAATATTAAAGTTCAAGAAGTGATACAAAACTGAGAGAATTTTGCAGTGTCAGCATGAGGTCAGTGGGTCAACAAAGGTAGTAGCGTTAATAAAAGCCATAAGGAAAAAATAATGAAAATAGTGAATATTTGGTAACTGAGTGGAAAGGAAGAGAGGATTTGACTGAAGCGCAGCTATTAGATAGGTAAGGGAATCATCTATAGGTAGGCATGTGGAATATGGAGGTGAAAAAAATGAAATGCACAACATTTAATCCCTTCAGGTAGAAAATAAAAGGCTTGACTAGGGGAAGAAAATGACAGAAAAAGGCTTAATTAAAGAGAGTTCACTTGGGTAAAAGTCGCAAGTAGAGAAATGATTATTTGAAGATGTTTCATTCTACTGTTGACGTTGTGAGTATTTTAAAGGATTGTTGGATCGAGAGGAAATAAGCAAGATAACAATAAAATCGATAAGATTAGAAAGGTATATAAAACTGATGTGGGGTGCTGTATTATTAAAGTAAATGAAAATGTAACTGAGTAAAAATAGTAAAACACCTCCGGATTAGACTGAGGTTGCAAGGCAATATAAACAAACAAACTGCTGTCCATATGTACAAAGGGAAAATAATAAACAAGGCTACAAGAGTTCTAGCACTGATCAATACTTGTGAAAAAGTACACTAAGGAGATCTGTCTCAGACGGAAAAATAAACTAACAGATGTCTTGTTCGAAAGGGTGCTTGGCTCAAATATTTGTTACGACACCAGTATACAACATCATGCTATATATCTGAGAGCAAATAGTATGGTTTCATGCTCATGCATCTAACTAAAGCGACTTTTTGACAGAAATGTTTAAGGTGGATGTGGAGCGGCGTTGATGTCAGCATATAAAAATAGTTATTCAGTAGAAGGTCAGATTATGAAAGTGAGAATCTTTGAAGAATGTGTCGAACAGAAAATTATTGGCGTAATGTAAAATGGGCACTAAGAAACGGTAACTTGTTCCTTTGGCTCTTTATCATTTCTTTAGCTTGAATGAGGAGGCGAGTCCAAGCAAGAGCAAATATATGAGGGCGTTTTAGGGAAGGACTAGCTAATTTTTTCCGCTGACATGACGTTAACTGTTAATATCAGAGATGCGCCAAAGACTAATGTGTTTCAAAGCGCTGAAAGGGAATAAAGTCTAAAACAAAATCTATCAAAAGGAAAAGTCTGAATAAAGACAGAATAATGTTAAAAATAGCAATAAATATTAGAATCGAGGTTAGAGGAAGGATAATGACGGCTTCTTACTGATTTTTTCTTATTAAATGTTAGGAAAGCAGTATGTTGGAATTTAAAGTCTTTATCTAAACAATTCCGACTTACTGAAGCCAAAAACATATAAACACACACACACATATACTATATAAATATATATATATATATATATATATATATATATATATATATATATATATATATATATATATATATATATATATATATATATATATATATATATATATATATATATATATATATATATATATATATATATATATATATATATATATATATATATATATATATATATATATATGTGTGTGTGTGTGTGTGTGTGTGTGTGTGTGTGTGTGTGTGTGTCTGTTCGTGTGGTGTGTGTTTGTGTACATACGTGCATTTGTATGTATGTGAGTGTCTGTGTTAGCGAGAAGAAAAAGAAAACTAGATTTTATTTTCTTTCTAGAAGGGTAAAATCATTATTTTGCCACAGTATTTAGGCCACCTGTGTTTGTGTTCGATATTGTTTCAGAGATATCCCAGAAAACTTGAGCAATACCGGAGTTGTCATTAATCTCAGAAACGCTGATCTTTTCAAGTCACGAAAGACATCGGGTCATCATCCTGTCACAAATGTTGTCGTGTGCCTCAAAGGCAACACCAAACAAACAAACCAATAACTTCCACTGGCAGTAAATGAACGTCCAAATAACAGTTAAAGGAGACGTGAATTTGCGTCATGAATATTATGGATTTCACTAATTACCGTTGGTGCAGCTTCGGGAATTCCCATTGAAATGATGCTGGGGAGACATATCACTTAACAAGGCAAATTGTCGACGTCAAT
This sequence comes from Macrobrachium rosenbergii, assembly GCA_039081455.1. Classification (NCBI taxonomy): domain Eukaryota; kingdom Metazoa; phylum Arthropoda; class Malacostraca; order Decapoda; family Palaemonidae; genus Macrobrachium; species Macrobrachium rosenbergii. The sequence continues at coordinate 5,454 of JANJGK010008320.1, forward strand.
TTCATTAACATTCATTGCATACGTAGACAACTCTCAGGATCGTAGTATATCCATGCATTGACTATCAATTTCTCCTTTCAGTCTTAAGACTGGGCATCGGGAACTGATTCCATAAATGAATGGCGAGTTAAATCTTCGCCTCTGTTGGTAAAGATGTGATGACGCTTGAAAATATCTAACATCGTTTTGCGAGTGTACAACCGATTTAAAGCGAACTACTCAATTAAAAATACTTTTTTATGTACATATAATGATATAAAATAAATAAATTGTTATGAAGACGTTTATCGGGAGATAACTCAGGAGTTATTTCCCCTTCACCACTCGTAAACGCTTTGAGTCCAGATGACGAAGTGCTGATTAACGAAAAATGTTCGAATAGTTCATCGACAGTGAATCAGCATCATCTGTTTTTCGTGTTATTCTTCTTACTTGGATTATCCTTTATTTTTCTATTCATTCTCTTGTTTTTGGCTGCCTTTTGTACTGGGGTCCTCGGGCTTAGAGCTCTCTGCTCTTCCAACACCGATTGCAACTTGCCCACCAATGACAATAAATTGATGTTCTCTCTCTCTCTCTCTCTCTCTCTCTCTCTCTCTCTCTCTCTCTCTCTCTCTCTCTCTCTCTCTCTCTCTCTCTTGTTAAATGATTAGAGCAAACTGACTCATTCGTCATTATGCATCATTATGCACCTGTTTTCTTTTGGAAAGCAATTAATTTTAACATTTCTGTATAATTTCAGTTTTGGTAAATAAATTTTCATGAAAATACATGAAAACATTAGGTTACTCACACTCTTGGATTTTCCTTGCAAATGGAAACAAATTTACCTTTTTTTAAGAAATAAAAAGCGGGACTTGAAACACCTTCAGAAAATTAGAACGGATAAAATTAATGCCGAAAAACTTTTCCTTTTAGTTTTCTGTAAAAGAAAACTATTGAGATGGCTTTGTCTGTCCGTCCGCACTTTTTCTGTCCGCCATCAGATCTTAATAACTACTGAGGCTAGAGGGCTGCAAATTGGTATGTTAATTATCCACCCTCCAGTCATCAAACTTACCGAAGTGCAGTCTTCTAGCCTTGGTAGTTTTTATTTTACTTAAGGTTAAAGCTAGCCAGATCATGCGTCTGGCACCGCAACAACACAGGCCACCACGGCCGACTGAGAGTTTCATACAGCATTATATGCTGTACAGAAAACTCGTATGCGCCGAAGAAACTTCGGTTCATTTTTTTACTTGCTTTCATATGTATCTAATTCTGAGTTGCAAAATATATAAGATCACATATTAATATAGCTATTTGATTCTTCATCTTTTTTTCCTTTGCCCTGCAATAGGACGTATATACACACATACGTATATATATATATATATATATATATATATATATATATATATATATATATATATATATATATATATATATATATATATATATATATATATATATATATATATATATATATATATATATATATATATATATATATATATATATATATATATATATATATATATATATATATATATATATATATATATATATATATATATATATATATATATATATATATATATATATATATATATATATATATATATATATATATATATATATATATATATATATATATATATATATATATATATATATATACATATAATATATGCATACACACACACACACACACACACACACATATATATATATATATATATATATATATATATATATATATATATATATATATATTATATTACTGCTTAGATCGTATTTTAATTATGTACCAAAGTGTCACAGTGGCAGAGAACAGAAATGAATGTGTGGAGTCACGAGAAGAGATAGGGTCAGAAATTTATTTATTAGAGGACCAGTTAAGGCAGAGGAATTTTCGAAGAAGGCCCATGAAAGAAGACTACAGTTCATGTCGTGAGGAGAGGAGACCATGTGTGTGTAAAAGGGTTATGAGCATGTAAGGAAAGGCCAAGGTTCTGACGGAAGGACAAAATGGCAAAGGACATAAAGGAGAAAGGTTTCAGAATTCAGAATGCATTGGACATAGAAAGTTAGAGAAGACTGATATGAAACAGCGAACTCATATAGAAATAGGCAAAGCTAAAGACAAGGAAGAAGAAGAAGACGTAAGTATCGGCGTTAATGGGATGTACCCTTATATCTTATAAAATGGGTCTCCTTTCCTAGCCTATTTTAACCAGCTACCATTTCTGCAGCGCCAAGTGCTATTAATACAAAGGTCCAAACTTATGGAATTTGTTTTAGACAACCTGTTTTTACATTTTGTATTTGTCCTTGGGACATGAACAGAAATATTTTTCATAATTCCACCATAAAGCTCTGACAAAGGCAGCTGATGTGCAGGATGCAGCTTGTTATGTGGTTTGTATTTCTTTTGAGATTCAACCTCAGATCTTCAGGATATTCCCTTCCCAGCATGGATAATTATTTTATGAAATTGTGCAAATATACTTCAGTCGGTGCCTTCTCAGCCAAAATATTAATTGTTTCATGCTTTCATATTTACTTGCATGAACGCTGGATTCTAGTCACGGATTTCTGCCTTTGCTATATATTGTTGCTTCATCTCACTTGATGACATTGGATGAATCTGGATGCCTGTTGCCAGAAACCATAATGATTGTTAGATGTTTTGTTTCTCTTTTGTCTTACACGTCTGAGCTATGGTTTAATTAGCCCCTTAATCCCCTACTTTTGTTTTATCCAACCTCTCTAACTACTACTACTTTGTTGATCCGCAGAGAAAAGGTTTGTCTTTGCGAAATATAAATATTTTAATATTCATATTTTGTCTCCTTTTTTCTACTTTCTTAATTTAGTTTTTTTTTCTGTTCTGATCTTCCAGCAAACGTGTGATGAAATGTGTTTAGATTTCTGAGGCAGTTCAAATGTTATTGCCTAGGAAGTAAGTTGAGCGCACACCTGATGTTTTTTGGCATAATATAATACTGAATAAATATTATGTAAATAAAATAAAGGTAAGAGGTATATCTCTCCAAAATTTCTGAAAGCATTATAGGTAATAAAGAAAATATTGATTAAATTCCAACAACAAGTAATAACAAAAACCATCTTACAATGAACTTATTCTAAGCTCATTTTCCCTAGCAGACAAACATTTTGTGTTACCCAACTTACCACAAACGATGGGTGTAACAAACTCTGTTATGGAAAATTAAACAAAAATATTTATACTCAGTTTTTACTAAATCTAAAGATACACAAAGAAAATATAGCGCTTCTCAATTATTTTTGCACGTCCCAAAAATTTCAAAAGAAAATTTAGCCACATGAAATATTAATTTTTTATAAATGCACACCTCCTGACTTTTATTCTTTACAGGCCATACCCCCTGATTTCAAACTCGATCTATACATGTTTTGCAAACCAATTACCGGCACAGAGAGAGAACATACATCACTAACACAAAAGTTGGGTCCAACAGACCCACGCCTGCATCTAGACGTTTATAGAAAAGTTGGGTATGGCACTCCTTGCAGCGCCTTAGAGGATGACTGCTCACCACACACATATTTCACTATAAAAGTCACTCTGAAGAGCAATTTCCACTAAAAATCACATACAAATATAAATCACTAACACAAACGTTGGGTCCCACAGACCCACGCCTAAATACAGACGTTCATACAAACGTTGGATCTGTCCGACCCAAAACAGGCCTATTGAAAAAATATATGGAAAAAGTAGATTGATATGACCTTCCCCTACAAGGGCAACACACAGGAGGGGGGTACTGGGGAGGGGGGCGGGGTGGCCACCACCCATACACAGAGTGGTCACGTGATCAAAACTGGGTTGGGTTTCTCAGACCCCAAGCTTGTGTACTGGGGTTAAATGAAGAAATAATGGTTATTCTTAGTAAAGAAATTAGAAACATTTCATTCAGTCTAGAAAGAGTTCTAAGCTACCCCTTGGGTTCAGTTCCATGGACACTGGCTACTGGAGGTGGAGTACTGGCAAAAACAGACAAATCTAAGTTGTTACACCTACTCGAGGGTGATACACATAGAACCTCAAAACCTATTCAAAATAAGAACAACTGCATCATCGATGCAAATGCTATGATTCAAGCTCAAGTTGCTCTGCCTCACACATTTGGGAAGTTATCGGAAAGTTTGCTCACACAGCTCCCCAAAGAACATCGTGTCGATTTTGTGACCGACTCATATAATCCACACTCAATGAAAAGTGCTGAAAGAAATAGAAGAGGGTCTTCTGTAACTTATATGATCAAGGGCCCATTGACAAAAATTCCAAGAGAGTGGAAAGGTTTTTTACTCAGTGACAAGAATAAGCAAAGCCTTACTCTTTTCCTTCTAAATGAATGGAAGCAATACAAATATGCTAGGGTGTTGATGGGAAGAAAAATATACTTTGTTTACGGAGATAAATGCACTTGTTTGACAACCACTGATGGACAGCATACAATTAATGAAGATATTGAAGAACTTGGATCCTGCTAAGATGAAGCAGACATCAAAATTGTGCTCCATTGCTTGCACATTGCAGCTCAAAGCTCGCCTGATTCACCTATAACTGTGGAATCACCTGATACTGACGTTTTTATTCTTCTTAAACATGCTCAGAAAATAACACAGACTGTTTTGTTTGATACTGTAGTAAGCAATAGAAGACGACTGGTAGACACTCAGTGTCATCCAAAATGTTGGAAAATAAATTTGCTGTGTTCTTCCAGCCTTGCACGCATTTAATGGCTGCGATACGTCAAGTGTGTTTGTCAGAAAAGGTATTCCTTCTATATGGTGGATCGTCTAGTAGAGACATAACAAATTAAGACATGAGAAGTTCGTCCAGCGATTCAGTATCAAGAAGTCAAAAGCACTAGTCAGAGGCTGTGATGGGGTGGACATGGCCCTCTTGCCCCTTGCAAGAATTCATTGAAAATGCATATCAGAAGAGCTAATTATAGGACCCTTATTTGGAACCAAGCATGCACGGAGAACCTAAATTTACCTTTGCCAGAACTTCATGAGTGGTAAATTTCAGAAGGAAAGAGAGAATTCAAATGGTTAGAAGGTGAACACATGCCACAGGAACTAGCAGACGTGTTGTTGGAGGACCCCGAGAGGATACGAGATGATGATGATGACCCGGAATTTGTTAATCATGTAGATTACATTTTTGAACATGAAATTTAAAAGATTATGGCCAGCTATGTATATTTATAAAACTGACCGTAAATGCTGCTTTTTATCATGTTGAGGTATTGTCTTAAAAATATTCTCCATTATTACAATGACTTAAAAACTTCAGTTTTCAATGGAAAGAATTTGTACTCTGACAGAATGTGCCTTGCATTTGAATGGGCCTTGCCTAAACTTCGTTGTCTTAAACTTTGATAAAAAAAAAAAAACAAGTTATGTCATCTTTTTAAAAAGGTAATTCGTAAAATTATGGTTGTTATAAAAGCACTTACAAGTAATATTGTATTTATGCTACTACTTGAGTAATTCAATTAGGCATCGGTAAAGAAGTCAAACCAAATTTCCTGACTTGTTCACCACCAGTATTGTAATTGAAAAACTAATTATGTCGTCATATGTTGTCTAATAATGATAACTGTTTATAATATCCAGAAGCTATTTAGGCTAGCAATGTAATTTATCTCCTAATTTGCCAGGTCTTGTTATATGTGATGATTTCTATTATGATAAAATGTATCCTTACATTTAATTACATTACATCATTATTTCAAAGGATTATTAACTGACTCTGTGTTAAAAAAAACTTATGAGAAGTTACTAAGTTTTTAAAGTTATTCATGCACTTAAACATATTGGAGATTTCCTACAAGAAATATTCAGATTATAATTATGGTTTCTCATGCATTTTTTATCATGCAAATGGTAAGAGATTTAACTGAGTTCCTTATTCTCATACACTGTAATTGCAAGGAGAATTACTTTTACCTTAAATGTAATGAATAAATCACATATCCTGTGTATAGCATCTAGCCCAGAATTGAATATTCGATTTAATGCTTAGTTTTCCGAACCATTTCCAATTTCTTATTTAACGCACTGTCGCTGATTTAAACATGCAACTTTTCGTAAATCAGAAATACAGTGTATGTTTTCTTTTGCAGGTATCTCTGAAAATCATGAGAGTTGTTGATTTTGAAATGTTAGAGGTATTACTGCTTAAACTCTCCATGTATTTTCACTCTGACAGTCAAAAGCACCAAAGATCAGGTAGCAGACAAGCAAATTCTGCAGTTATATAGCTTGGAGATTAAAAAATCTGTATCAGCAAAAATCTCCAGTGGGTTGGGGGAGGGTTTCGTACCTAGTCCATGGACTATAACTGCTTTCTATATTCACATTAACTATCAGCTAACAATCTTTTAGAGTCTACATTCTTATATAATGGCTTAAAATATGTTTATCAGCAACTTTAGAGAGCACAGGGAGAATAGAGATTGGCCTGTAGTTACTGCAGTCTGCTGATATCCCACTCTTTGGAACAGGCACTATATTACTAAGCTTGTGCTCAACCACAAATATACTATGTCAACATAAAAATTTATAGAATATACTAATCTTGGGAGAAAACACACTAGAAACTTTTTTTTTTAAATAAAGGGAAGAAACCACCAGCATCTTCTCCACCCCAGCTATTAAGATTATCCAGGCTTCTCAACATCCCTAGAGCGAAATGTAAATTTTGTAAGAATAAGCTCAGGTTAGAAAGTGTCAGAGAGAGGCACATCCTCAGCTGACTGCTTAGTGTTCAAAGGCTCCATGAAGCAGTTCAGCCTTTTTCCTAGCGCCAGTAACCAATCTACCATCATCTGTTAATAGCGGTGAAATGAGAGACAATCCTGACCATACCATAGATGATGCCAAATTTGTCCAACACAGATGAGGATGAGTAATTCCTTCAAGTTTCCTCTTCAAGGAATTATTGTAATCTCTCTCAGCTGTATAGTAAGTTCTATTTGCAGTACAGTGTAATTTTCACTTGAACAATTTCATCTCCATGTGTTGAATTTGGTCGGGTTGTCCTGGTAAGGTCGTTTACATGACCAATGAGTATCGTTGGAATATTATTACGCAAAGTGTACATGTATGGTGTCCATGTTATTTTACTCCATTGTTTTATAGATTTTCTCATAGTCACTATAGCATTATATAGCATTATACAGGAAGCACGTGCCTTAGAATTTAGATTTTTTCACAACGAAAATCTTTGCACATTGCCACTACATGTATCATCAAACCTTTGTTGGTCATTTGTCCTGAATTTGATGACCTTTCTAGGGACTTACCTTTTTAAAATAGCCATCAACATTTCATTTAACTTCTTGGGATCAGGATTTAATATAGCAACTGAAATATAAAATGCCTGATGAGCTTCACTAATGTGATCCCAGTTGGCTGTAGATTTCAGCCAGAACTTTTTTTGCATTAGGAATATACTGATTGACAGATATGTCCATCTCAATGGAGCAATTATCAGGAGTGCCTTTATATTTACAGACTTTGGACTTGACAATAGCTGGAACATCTGTGAATATGAGGTATCATCCTTAGCTGAACAATATCAGAGGATACACAGGACTTAAGAGCTGACCAGCCATGTTGATATGTGGAATTGGAATTTAGCCACTAGACATGCTTTTCATTACAGTCTCCACCAATAACGAATGAAGGTTTTGAATTCTGAGACTGAACCGTACTAATCCTTTCCAAGAGACAGTCATATAGAATTGTCGATATTTGGATTGAGGTAAACAGCAAATACCTGCACATTGTAGAACTTACTGAAAATTTTAAAACAAAGAACTTCATAGCAACTACACTCCAAATCTTTCTGACAATAAATAAGTCGTATGAACTTAGTGTATACAGCCAGCACATATGGGATATTGCTAAGATAAATAGAATCAGATCCATCAAACCCCTGGATTAAAAACTCAACCTTTGACTTATTAATACTTACAAGGGTCTCAGATAAAAACATCAAATTGTATTTATGGGGACCACCCCGGAGATCAAGAAAATTAGACTTTAAGTCCCGAATATTTGAGTAAAGTACTTTGCAATTTTTCTTACTATAATGAGTAACAGGCCCAGGGTTCAGCTCAACATCTCACAGAAGTATGAAAATTAACAACATAAAATCAGTAGCAAAAGTAATAAATAGACTCACAACAACAGTGACATTGTAAAAATCAACCAAACAATAAACAACAATACCATCAGCTACAACAATGTTAACATTATTTACAAAATTTCTGTTGAGAGTATATATAAATGTGACCATATGTCATTGAAAAAAATGCAGGAAGCAACTGTTTGACAAGGTGGAGCCAGCACACCTTGTGAGGCAAGTAAGAAATCCGCCAGGTTTACCAAAACAACTGGCGGAGGACAGTCAGAATAGATTAAGAGATTATAAAATGATCAGAAGAAAATGATCAGGTAAAGACGAAGGCACTTTCTTGATAATCTACCAAGTAACCTTTGCTTTCAAATCAGCCTGTCCTAAACACTTTTCGTGAAAACAGACAAGTGAACAAAAAAGGGGAAAAATGCCTGATTGTATCCTCAGGCAAGGGAACTCAGACCCAAGAGCATGGTAGGCCACGGTACAATGGTTATGTCACAGTCCAAGGTCGAAGAACAAGCTTTGAGTTCAGAGTAACCTTCTCTTAGAGGGGTTACCTACCAAGGCTAAAGGGCCCCTTCTACCCACTGGTTTGATTTGGGAGTGTCCTTCTCCTACAAGAGTTGCCTTCCAAGGCTGAAGAGTCTCTTCTACCCTAAAATGATGATAATGCTAATATAGAGATAACTCTTAAAATCCTGAGAGTATTTGGCTATGGCAGCAAATATGTGGAATTTCAGTGTATGTTGTTATGATCCGCGTAACATATACGAAGAATAAAAAGACAAAACTATTTTCTTCAGATATGACAACATACAAGTTATGATTATAAACTGAGTAAGAAATGTTACCTTTGTCACCACAAATGCATTGATAAACGGAACTAGGATGATTTTTAAGTTAGTTGAGGTAAACAATAATCCTTAGGGCGAACAGTTTTATGACTTTTTCATTCTTCAGGGTCAAATTGTAGAAATTATTTTTTGTCTCCCTTAACTTTCTTCCTTTAAGAAGAAAATCTCTCACTCTTCTTAGGGTGAGGAACATCCAGTTATGTTGACACATATGTAACAAATAGAATTCTAACACGAATCCGGATACCAGTAACATACTGAACAAACCCAGCATCACACACATCTCGTACCATGTTTAATATGTGGCATTAATTTCTCTCTCGGACTCTTTCTGTCTGTCGGGGCTTTCGTCAGACTGTCTTTAAGGCCGTCTGTCTCTTTTTATTTGCAGAAGTCATCAAAAAGTAAGCTAAGGATAACCTTCATAATTATTTTTTTTTTTTTTGTCAAACATACAAAGCAAAAGCGAAGGAAATGAATTTCTGCGATCCTGGAATTCTTCTTTCACGAAACAGAGTAGGAAAAATTTAATGATATTCCAATCCTAACAAAATCAAATAAAAAAAACCTTCAGGAACTGATATTCAGACCACACTGTCTTTGGAAATATCCTCACAGAAATCATGTCTTTAATTCTTCTTTAATATTTTATAGATTTCGAGTTTTCTATAATCACTTAATTAAAATAAAAAATCGATTGACATTACGTCAACTGAAGTACTGAAATAATTTTATATGTAATAAATGCCTTTTTTTAAACGAAGAAAAGAAAAAATCCATGTGTTTCATTGTTTGCGAAGATAACTGCACCCAACGATAGTTTCATGATGATATTAGTTGCAATTTAATGTATAGTTTTATAGTTTTACGAATTTCTCTGGGGTTATATGATTTCTAGAGATTTTTACAGGCTGGCAACGAAACCTTTATTTATTTGGCCTTGGAGTTCTGACTTATGTAAAGGGAATTCGTAAAAAACAAAGAAAATGGGGTGATTTTAGGCGCTGAAGGCTCTACTTCAAAAGGAAATGTCACGTAAACACTTGGGATAAATTAAGGAATTATAATTACAAAAGAAAAGCATTAGAAGGAAAAGTGGGTAATTGAATTGTTAAAGGGTTTGCAACGCCGGAAGATTCTCCTACTGGAGTCTTGAATAAGGGCAAGATGAGTCCAATGCGAATAGTTCCCTCTGCAAGAGAGATTTACACATTACACGGCAGTAAAGGAAAAATATAACACAGAATATGACTCAAGTCTGCACTGAGGGTGCCAAGGACTCGAGGAACAACTGACCACTTTACACTGGAACACGAAACACTGCAAAAGGCACTGAACAAATGACATAAGGATGAGCAAACACTACTGGCACTCGGTAACACTATAAAAGGGCAAACTGTCGTGACTGAAAAGGCCTCCACTGTATCTTACCTTAAAAGGTGGGGGGGCGTTAGTGGGGCTCTGGCGTAGAATGACGACGGGCGTTCACACACGTGACATCGTACTCAGGTTCCTGGGTAGGTCCTTTCGAGGATGACTGTAGTATTGGGTCCACGGTTGGAGGTGGACTGAATGTTGGGGCCTGATTTCAAGAAGGACTGTAGTGCTGGGTTCACTTCAGGAGTCTGGTGTGAACATCTAGGTGGAAGGGTGAACGGTGACTCCTCAGCGACTTATATCACTTGCCCGCGTGTATGGCTAAATGCAAGATGTCTCTGTCCAAGGCCCTTTTTAAGGCCTCTGTCCAGAGTAGGGCCCCCAGTAATGTGCCCACGTGGTAGCGGGCTAAGGATGTGTCACTCGTCCAGGTGTTCCGGCCATCTGCTCATATTCCCCAAGGTATTCCTGCAGAAAGACAATCCGGCCAACTGTATCTGCCTTCGGAATGGTTTTCTTAAGCAGCTTAGTTGAACTAAGCTGCTTAAGGGAGTGACCGTCAGCCTCTCATCCTTGACCTTATTGACCGTGCCTTCTGAATGATTGTCCCAGGGAAAAAAGGGAACAGATCGGGATGCTGATAATTTTAATGTGTTGGTGACTAGGTCAATTGGGGTTGCCTGTGCAGCGACGAATTTACTCTCAATAGCTTATGGCAAGTACGGGCCGGCTGTCAGCGATTACTTTACTTTCACTAAATTCAAGGCTAAACTAAGGAAAGCTGACTGGCCGTTATGCTACGACTTTTTGATAACTATAGTAATAGTTTTATGATGAACAATGAAATCGAGTTACTGGTGGGAGTTAGAGATTACTTCTGAAATTTGGGATAACTGACATGATTTCTCTTAAATTACGGAACCTTGCTATGTCTTATGACTTTTGTAGATTAGAGAGAGAGAGAGAGAGAGAGAGAGAGAGAGAGAGAGAGAGAGAGAGAGAGAGAGACAGAGAGAGAGAGAGAGAGAGAGAGAATCAAAACTTAGTTCATACTGTTAGTGTGGACAATAATGAATGTTCTTAATTTGCAATTCTTTAACAAAACGATAATGAAAAAAAGTTTATCGAGAAACTGGTCACGATCACCAAAGATCAACAAATTACTCTCAGTGGAAAAGAATAAAGTTCAGGTGCACCATGAACGATGTGAATATCAGCTGGAAAGACCTGTGGAAGACCAGGAAGTGTAAAGAATTAGATATGTGCTGAGAGGAAAGGCTGAATGCAAGAGCCCTTTTATTTGCGCAGTCGATGGAGAATTTCTTCTTCTTTTCCTCTTATTACCAATGAAAATAATTTCTTAGAACGACAGAAGTCGTATGGAAACCTGCACGTTATTATCTTTTACCCAGCCTTATGAAAATGATGAATACATGTACTCTAGATAGATTTTCTGGTTCACGAGTGCGAGAGATCGATTCGAGTTATACTGATGGCCAACTGAAAGCAACATTTCCGTGGTTTCTACTTGAACGGGCTGTAAAAATTCATTTCCCCTCTTTGTTCTTCTTTATGAGGCGCAGCAGGAATATAAGCCGCGCTTAGGAACTTTTCTTTTTATGATA
>JANJGK010008320.1:22500-27108 GCA_039081455.1 Macrobrachium rosenbergii
TTACCGAACTTTTTGCACACGCATGCTACCTTCCTTGCCTCACCTATTCCGTGACTAACCTCTTCCTTAATCCAACTGCAATCAATTGTAATTGCTCCAAATACGGATAGAAATCAACCGTTTCCATTCTTTTCACCACCCATGATAACATTCATTGCTTTCTGCATCCTACCACTTACAACGTTTTCCCATCTTTGTTTCTTCTTATGCTTGAATTTCTCCTACCTGACCTAATGACTTTATCAGAATTTTTTATAATACTTATCTAATCTTCCTATTTCCATGCATTTAATCCTTGTCCATATTTCTTTTCAGTTTTTCTTTATATATACCCTTTACTTCCTTATCAAACTTGTTTCTCACTGATCCTTTTCTTTCCTCTGCTGTCTTCCTGGCAATATCCTTTTATCCTTAGCGATCTAAACTGCAGACCAGTTCAAACCAAAACTACGTCCACTCAGTCACAGAATGCATACGATGTAATAATCTACATATTGAACTGCATTTGCTTCAAATTCATATCATGTACCATTGCACCATGCATATGCTATATGCTTTCACCCCTGCACCTACCCCATCAGGAGTGAGTGAATACATTTTAACCTCCTTCTTGAATGGTTGAATGTGATGTGTACTAATAAACACACAATGTCATGGGTATTTGAACTGCCAAGGTGCTGCAAAGCTAGGCCAACTCTTTAACTTCAACAACAGAAGGCTTAAAAGGAACTTAACTACAGATACAGCTTCATTTAATGAATGCATTTATCCCTCTTCAGCATTCAGTTATAAGTGGCAATATTGCTTGAAAACTGGTGCTAACAATAACCAACTATGGAATTTGAACTACCATCGACTGATACTCTAAGCCAACACTTTATCTGAGCATAGGGAACATCCCCCCCGCCCCCGCCCCCGACATATTTCTCCCCCAGACATTTTTTCCCTCTGACATATTCCCCGCTGGACATATCCCCCCAACCCCACCCAGACATTTTCCCCTATGGACATTTTGCCTAATGTATACAGTAAGAGCGAAAGTTTCTTTGTTTTCTCAGAGTCATGCATGATTTATTGTATTTTTTACTGAACAAAAACTGATAAAAAACATAATTGCATTAAGGATTTAAAAATTATGTGGGATATTTATGGTCAAAATACAGAAGAAAAGTGTCATTAATACGACTTTATTTTTTGCATTAAAGGATTAAAATATTCAATACATTCTAGTTACAACAGGCTAAAAACATTCAGGTAGTCTACCCTGATACACCTACAGACATTGCTAGCCTACGCTACTTGTAGCCTACATAAGAAACATCAGTTAGGCTACTCCCTACCTACATTAGTACGGAACTCTATTTTTCTAATGCTCATTTTTTTTAACATTTCTGTTTTCAGTTATGGGGGTGGCGGGAATAGCACTTTGCGCCTTTTGAAGATTCTTGGCAAGCTCGTACGTTCTGGAAGGCGGTAATTTTGTGCTGGCCCACGCTAGCCACAGGGGTTACAGAAAACGAGCGACGTGAGGAAGGTAGTAACAGAAAACAAGGTTATATAGCTCTGTCGATAAACTGCATACTAGGCTCTGTTCAACTATTTACTCCGAACTTAGGGGTTAAACCGTACGTTTCGGAACATGATTGGCCTAAGCTACTTCTTACTTATAAGTAAAACAAACCCCCACAACATTGTGGGCTGTTCTTAGCCATGTCATGTGCAGATCCGTACACTGTGATAATGAGACTATCAACAGAATTGGCAGAACTAGCATCCCAACCACTTAAAACTATCACTGTGGTAATTGAGTAACTTGTTGTATACTAGGGGGGGGGGGGGATGTCCAGATGGGGAAAATGTCTGAGGAGGGGAAAATTTCTGGAGGGGAATATGTCAGGGGGGAAAATGTCCAGGAGGGGAATATGACCGGGCCCCACTTGACCTACGTAACATGGAGTTTCAATGGTTGGTAGTTATAATCCTGAAGGAGAAGATCTTTATTAGAATCTATTTTTTGCATTATGATTTCTGCCCTTAATATGATCATCACCTCTGGCCAACCACGAAGAAGAGATTTAATGCATTCACCTAATGCTGGTGAGGTGGGTAATAGAATAAAAACCATAGTAAAGGGGGTAGTATTACACTGTGATTTCAAACTTATGAAGCTGCATATTTGGTTCCTATCCTGCTAGCCAGGACGGCAGCAAGTCGGGTCCAGGGCATCTGCAAGTCAGGTCCAGGGCAGAAGCAAGTCAGGTTCTTGGCATCAGAGGAGTAATATCTTGGCAGCAGAGCAGCAGGGAGTCATTTGGATGGACGACAGGTATTACCTACCTGTTTTGTCTTCGCTGCGGGAGGTTGGAGAACCTCTTTGTCTGTTGGTGTGACATCTTCCCTGATGGCAGCATGTAGATGTTACGATGGCTCAACCAACTTCATCTGCGTGAGGATTTGTTCCTTCGGCAGCAAGTGGCTGTCTTTGACGACTCGATCGGGGTCATCTGTTTTGTGGATGTGTTCCTGTTCCGCAACCAGTGGCTGTCTCGATGCCTCGACCGTGTTCATCTGTTTGTCTGCATCCTTATTGATGGTGGTGAGTGACCGTCTCGACTACTCTTTGAGTTTGTCTGTTTTTGTGGTGTGCTGCTTGGGTGATATTTAGTTTACTGCTCTTGTTTTATTTATTATGCTGCTTGATTTTTGTATTTGTTATACTGTAACATTTGTTTACTGCTCATGTATTATTTATTATGCTGACTGTTTTTGTATTTATGCTGCTAGTGTATTATTTGTTATTGTTATGCTGCCTGTGAATTGCTTATTGGACTATTTAAGAATTAATTACTTGGGTTTTATATGTTGCTGCCTCTGTTATTTGTAATGTTTTATTATTTGGTCATTTTAAGTGTTTCCTCTCCTGGACCTGACTCACTTGTACATAATTGTAAATTACTTATCTACAATAAATTAATCTTGAGTCTGTATTTTATGGTTTTGTTCTGTTCCTTCCTCCTTTGTTTGTCACCTTTCGTCAGTCATTCCAGTCCCATTTTATGTTTTTGTTTTGAACCTCCTGGTCTCTAAATGACGAGACCATTACATTGGACTCCCCTACTGCCAAGAAGCTGACATGCTGCTGGCCCTGGACCTGACTTGCTGCAGCCCTGGACCTGACTGATGCTGTCAAAGTCCCACAAAGAAAAAACAACTTACAGGTAAGAGGAGCAACAACCCACCAAGGGAAACAATCGGCGAACGATTTGTCCATCATCAAAACGACCACTAAACCTCACACCTTTGTTATTAACTGGCTATACCATTAGACCAGAATTTCAGTGGGTAAGTGCTGCAAATCTGCAAGTAAGAAGCTATTGTTGGAATTTTTTTTTTCATGCAATATTTCTTACTCATAAGAATAATTATTTTGGTTTATTTCAGACAAATAATGATCATATATAAATCGCCAGCCACTTTGCTCACTAATGCTAGCTAGCATATTGTCCGTCCATAAAATCTATACTAACATATGTTCTAGCGACCCCTTTTCTCACAATTTTCTCCATCGCAATTATACTAGTGTATATTCTTCTGAAGAAATATATATTTCCAGGAATTTAATCCCACTCCCATTCGATTAAACAACACTCTCTTCACTTTTCATTTATTCCAGGAATTTTAATACCCACCAACGTCAGCGCGCTTCCTCTTCCATCTATATTTGTATTTAAATTACTATTTCTACCATCCTTTCGTATTGTCGATATCGTTGGAAGTCAATATAACGGATGATGGCAGGAATGAGTGATGAGGTGAGTCTCAGAATAGGTGAAGAAATAAAAGGAAAAATGGGTTTTTGTATGTGAAAGCCTCGAAAAGGTATGGAGTGTCCGTAGAGGCCAAGGTGGATGTGGAGGAGAGGTCTGTCGAGCCGACTGTCTCATAGGAGAGTGAAGCGAGAGGATGTTGAATATAACTGAATGAAAAAGACTGAAGCTGTTAACATGAATTTCTTGCACAGAATAGGTAATAAGGAGAAAAATATAATCATAGTTGTTTTATATATGAAGATATATTAAATGTAAGCAAAGGTGATCAGAGTGTTTTGAGATGGCTAGGGCTCGTGGAAAAAACAAAAATAATATACTGGAGAAATTGGAAGGAGGAGGAGGAGAGGAATGCCTAGACAGGGGTGGATATTTGGAGTTACTGGAAGAAAGGACTTCAATAGCCACAAATGGTTTGGAGTGTTCAAGATCGAGGTGAATGCTGTAAAGTTCCAAGGGGGTGACTACAAGTTACCGATAAGACTTCTGTGTAGGTGAACGAAAACTGGTAATAATGTGAACATTTTTTTCATGAAGGTTTATCCACAAAGTTAGTAGTTCAAGTAAAATTGCGGCTTCTTGGAGCTACACCAGACAGAGAAAACGACTTTTGTTGAAAAATTGGTCTGGTTTTTCTTAAGAAATACTTTTGCTCTACTTTCATTTTTATTTTTCTTCCTTAACATTAGTAAACAACTTGAAGTTAATAATAACTTTCACCAGACAAATGAAACTCGGAGATCAGAAAAATTACTGACAAACATCAGACCGTGAAATGATA
>JANJGK010008321.1:0-27106 GCA_039081455.1 Macrobrachium rosenbergii
TCTCTCTCCCCCCGTCTTCCCGAGTGATCATTAACGAGGAAAGTTTTTCATAAATATGTCAGGTAAGAAAACTTTTGTTTTCCTCTTTGCAAGGAACGAAAAAAAAGAAGAAGAAGAAGAAGAAGAAGAAGAAGAAGAAGAAGAAGAAACTTATTTACCTGAATATATTCTTGTGTTTCTCTTCATCAAGTATATTATCAACGAGTCAAGTTTTTTTTTTATGAGTAAAGGAGGTTAGAGCGTTCTTGTTTTATTTATAAACACACACACACACACACAAACATATATATATATATATATATATATTCAAATATATAATATATATATGTATGTATGCATGTATATATATATATATATATATATACATATATATATAGAATAATCGACTCAGCAAGTGACAGATAGCGAAAACAGAATTCACCATTTCGTCATAATAGACACTAAAAATGACACACAACCCGACTAAAAATTATTTTCTCCCAACTAGATCATTAATAATAAAATCCGTCAAGAAGCGGAACAATACAGGACGTTAAATAAACCACAAAGTTAAAAAAAAAAAAAGCTGTGAAAATATCGCATGAAATGGGAAAATGTTTCTTGGAAAAATGAGAAAAAAAAATTTACATTAGTTAAAGAGACAAAGTGATAACAAAAGACCCACTTAAAGCGTTTCAGCAATAATTAGTAATTCAATAATAATTCAGTAATAAAGTTTAGATTTAGATGTTAATAAAAGAAAGATATTAAAAAATTAAGTGAGGCGTTTACAGCACCAATAAAGAAATAAAAAAAGGCTTGAAAATTATATATAAAAACACGTAAAGTGTTTCAATAATAATTACAGTAACCTTCAGATCTTAATAAAAAGAAAAATATTCAAAATTAAGTGAGGAGTTTACAGCGCCACTAAAGAAATAAAAAAAAACGCTTGAAAATATATAAAAGACATTCGTCCCATATATTTAAAATCCAAACACGACTTTCAAGGAGCACATTGTCAGTCGTATCACAGATATGCCCTCATGCTCACCCGAGCTTTTAATATGGAGTGACCATTGCCCTGACTCTCTCTCTCTCTCTCTCTCTCTCTCTCTCCTGGTCCTCTTCTCTTGTTGGAGAGAAAGAGGGTTTTTTGTGTGATAAAGACCGAGCTGTTTTATAGAGAGAGAGAGAGAGAGAGAGAGAGAGAGAGAGAGTGGACTTGCATAAATATGTATATATATAAGCTTCCTTTTGTTTGTGGGCACACCAACAATGATCACAGTATGTGCACGAATGGACAATATATTCATGTGTGTATATATATATATATATGTGTGTAAGTGTGTGTGTGTGTGTGTGTATGTGTATAGGCAAAAACCCGTCATTTTTCAAGAAAATATGAAAAATAAAAACGACGTAATATTCCCTACGAATATTATACCCAAGACAACAGAAATTTAAGATGAACGGAGTGTATCAAAACATCAAATTAAGAGGAATTTCTATAGACGAGCGATGGTTAAAAATGAAAAAAATAATCACGATAAAAGTAGATGTGTTTTTGCCGGAGAGAGAAACCGGCGCCCACGAGGGAATATTTTTCAGTCCCTAGTGATTTATTATACCTCATTCTTTTATCTTTGAGAGAGAGAGAGAGAGAGAGAGGGAGAAATTTTGAGGGAGAGAAAGATTCAGGAAGAGAGAGAGAGAGAGAGAGAGAGAGAGAGAGATTCAGGGAGGAGTGAGAGAGATTTTGAGGGAGAGAGATTCAGCGAGGAGTGAGAGAGATTTTGAGGGAGAGAGAGATTCAGGGAGGAGAGAGAGAGATTTTGAGGGAGAGAAAGATTCAGGGAGGAGAGAGAGAGATTTTGAGGGAGAGAAAGATTCAGGGAGGAGAGAGAGAGATTTTGAGGGAGAGAAAGATTCAGGGAGAGAGAGAGATTTTGAGAGAGAGAAAGTGATTTTGTGGGAAAGAAAGATTCAGGGATGAGAGAGAGAGAGAGAGAGAGAGAGAGGCTTACATCTATTCTTCCAACCCCCTTGTGTGTGGGAGAAAGAGAGTACGATTGACTGTTAATTTAAGTTAGTCTTTTACTTTGTAATGCAATTTTACTCTTGTTAGAGAGAGAGAGAGAGAGAGAGAGAGAGGAAACGTCTGTGGGTGCAAAGAGTCATTGTTCCATTTGTTGCAACTTAAACCTTGGGGATATTCTTTCGCCCTTGAGAGAGAGAGAGAGAGAGAGAGAGAGAGAAATCTTACTGTACAAACAATTTACCGCCCCTTTTGTTCCATCTTTAAATAGAGACGGGGAGACTCCTGGAGTGGGTTTGCTGGCCTACATTCCAGGGAGTCTGGAAGCGAATGCCGGAACGAGTCTAAGTGACTATTAAGACGGCGCTCGCGAAGGATTGCTCCGGGCTAGGATTTTCCGTGTTAATGGCATCCTTCGGGATAATCTGATATTTCAGTTAATAAAATACACTTCTGGATAGATGAGTTCACATGGACTGGTGTCAGGATAGAATGGTAAATTGGATTTTGGCCAGAGGCCGAGCTAAGATGGGACCTATGAGGTCATTCGGCGCTGATAAGGAAATTGAGAGTAAAAAGGTGTAACAGGAGGAAATCCATTTGCGGTTGCACTATGAAACAATTGTTAGAGAGGGTGGAAAGTCTGATGGAAGAGAGAGAATATGAAAGGAGGTACAGTAAAAGGAATGAAAGGGGTTGCAGCAGCTAGGGGCCTGAAGAAGAGACGCTGAAAAGAACCTTAAGTAATGCCTACAGTGCACCGCATGAGGACCACTGACGGCGCTAGCCGCCCCTCCCCGCTACGAGGAATGTTAAAGAGACGTCGCTTTACAAAAAGGAATCAAATAGGCAATGTTAAATGAATAAGATATCAGAAAAAAAGGAATTAGAATCCCGAACCAAATGAACGTTTGCATATCTTCAAACAGCAAATAATGGAGAACGTAATTCACTAGTTACTTTTTTTTTTTGCCAAATTACATTGAAATAATTAAGGTGTGTTTTCGAGAGCCGACATACAATTGTTCAATGAACTGATAATGAGAGCTCTCATGTTCTTCGAAGGCTCTTTATAATTCTTTCAATATTTTATTCTGGGGCCTGCTGTCATTGCAAAGCTCTCAATGTTGCAAGAAGCTGATTATTAAAAATAACGCTGTAAAAATTAAGAAGAAAAAGAAGAAAAGGGTGTTGAATAGTGGGACGAATTCATTAACTAAACTGCCACACCTATAAATGCAAACTGGATACATTCTAAATTAAACAAAAAGTTGTTTTCTGAGAATATGAGAGCTTCGACAGATAACTGGAACGGAAAACTAACAAGTAAAAAAATTGCACCGAAGTTTCTTCGGCGCAATCGAGTTTTCTGTACAGCGTAGAACGCTGTATGAAACTCTCAGCCACGGCCCGTTAAACTCTCACCCGCGGCTCATGAAACTTTCACCCACGGACCAGTGGTGGCCTCTGTTGTAGGTGCAAGACGCACGATCATGGCTAACTTTAACCTAAAATAAAATAAAAATTATTGAGGCTAGAAGGCTGTAATTTGGTGTGTTTGATGACTGGAGGGTGGATAATCAAGATACCAATTTGCAGCCCTCTAGCCTCAGTAGTTTTCAAGATCTGAGGGCGGACAGAAAAATAGCCATCTCCATAATAGTTTTATTTTGCAGAAAATAAAAGTGGCGAATGAATAATTATCCCTATAAGAATAAACTTATAGACTTCCATTATTCAGTAATATAAGAAACAGAGGCTAGAATACCTAAAGTGAAAAAAAAGTAATTTTCTAATTCCGACACAAAAAAAACAAAATAAAACCTACACCTTACCATTTTAAAACACGAACAAGCAATCCTACTTCAGAGACTTATTCAAAGGAACAGGCCCTTAAAATTCCAGTGGACTGATCCCCCCCCCCCGCCAACCACCCCCCCGCAGCTGTGAATATTCCCAACAACAGAGCCCGCAAGGTACTGGCCTGTAATTACAACCTGCAGACAACAAATTCGTTGAGCCCAAGTTACTGCCCACTCATTTCGGCAAATAATTTCGACTTGAGCACGGCGCCCATTATCGCCCGCGCCGTTATCGCCCGGGTGCAAATGGCTGAATGTTTGGGAGAGGGAGGGAGGGAGGGAGGAAGGAAGGGAGGAAGGGAGGGAGGGAGGGAAGGGGAGGGAGGGAGGAAGGAAGGAAGGAAGGAAGGGAAGGGAGGGAGGAAGGAAGGGAGGAAGGAAGGAAGGAGGGAAGGGACGGAGGAGGAAGAAAGGAAGGAAGGAAAAAAGGAAGGAAGGAAGGAAGGAAGGGAGGAAGGAGGAAGAAGGAAGGAAGGAAGGAAGGAAGGAAGGAAGGAAGGAAGGAAGGAAGGAAGGAAGGAGGGACGGAGGGAGCGAAGGAAGGAAGGAAGGAAGGAAGGAGGGAGCGAAGGAAGGAAGGAAGGAAGGAAGGAAGGAAGGAAGGAAGGAAGGAAGGAGGGAGGGAGGGAGGGAGCGAAGGAAGGGAAGGAAAAAAGGAAGGAAGGAAGGGAGGAAGAAGGAAGGAAGGGACGGAGGAGGAAGAAAGGAAGGAAGGAAGGAAGGAAGGGAGGAAGAAGGAAGGAAGGAAGGGAGGAAGGAAGGAAGGAAGGGAGGAAGGAAGGAAGGGACGGAGGAGGAAGAAAGGAAGGAAGGAAGGGAGGAAGGAAGGAAGGAAGGAAAGAAGGAAGGAAGGAAGGAAGGAAGGAAGGAAGGAAGGAAGGAGGGAGAGGGAGGAAGGAGGGAGGAAGGGAGGAAGCGAAGGAAGGAAAGGAAAAAAGGAAGGAAGGAAGGAAGGAAGGAAGGAAGGAAGGAAGGAAGGAAGGAAGGAAGGAAGGAAGGAAGGAGGGAGGAAGGGAGGGAGGGAGCGAAGGAAGGAAGGGAAAAAGGAAGGAAGGAAGGAATATTCACAGGAATAGAATGACCCAGGGGAAATGGACATTCACACTGAATATTTATAAATTAAGTACTTTTTTAATTAGACATACTGCTACATAGAACAATGGAAGTTCACATCAAATACACAAATAAATGTAAATATTATATTTGATATCAACACTTTCTCGTGATCTTAAATGGAGTTGGAGAAAGCTCCTTGTATACAGCAATATACTACATACTACTGTGGACTTTCTTCTCCCAAATATAAATATTCTTATCGTATAGATTACATTCTGAGTAATACAGTCTGATTTGCAAAGACCCTTAAGTAATAACTACAGTACACCACGTGAGGTGCACTGTCGGCAACTACCAACCCCCTACAGGGTATACTGTAGTTGAGGAAAACAAGTAAAAAAAATGCGCCGAAGACTTCGGCGCAATCGAGTTTTCTGCATAGCGTATAATGCCGTATGAAACTCACAGCCACGGCCCATGAAACTTAGCTGCGGTCCATAAAACTTTCATCCACAGCCCGGTGGTGGCTTGTGCTGTTAGCACCTATATCGTCGCCAGACGCACGATCATGGCTAACTTTAACCTCAAATAAACTAAAAACTACTGATGCTAGAGGGCTGCAATCTGGTATGTTGGACGACTGGAGGGTGGCTGATCAACGTACCAATTTGCAGCCCTCTAGCCTCCTCAGTAGTTTTTAAGATCTGTGGGCGGACGGACCGACAAAAAGCCATCTCCACAATAGTGTTTCTCTTACAGAAAACTAAAAAAATATGTACCGCATGTAACAAGGAAGAGAATCGCCCGCTTCGAGTACCCTAAAGCCGTAGCCCGGGACCTCAAAAAACCCCTCTGATCAAAACTTCAGGGGGAGAAGATAATCACTGATTTCCAAAGTCAATAAGGGGGCTTCGCCAGCGGAAGGGAAATGGACGGATCAAAGGAATGAGAGATGAGTGGTAACTTTATTCAAGGTCTCGTCGTTGCCATTTTTTTTTTTTTTTTTTTTTTGATGAGTGGGATTATCTCTTCTTTCTGTATTTCCCTTTACTTCCTCTTGCTAATTCCTGAGGAACACCTTAATGTTCTTTGGAAGCTTCTGGAATTTCAAGTCAGTGGCCCCTTTGGTGGGCTTGTTCCATATGAATAGATTTGATCTTCTGAATAATAATAATAATAATAATAATAATAATAATAATAATAATAATAATAATAATAATAATAATAATAATAATAATATAATTAGTAGATTACAGAATGGGATATAGAGTTTAGGCCAAAGGCCAAGCGCTGGGACCTACGAGGTCATTCAGCGCTGGAAAGGAAACTGAGAGCAGAAGGTTTGAAAGGTGTAACAGGAGGAAAGCCTTTTGCGGTTGCACTATAAAACAACTGTCAGGAGAGGGTTGAGGAAAGTCAGTCGGAGGAAAGAGAATATGAACGGAGGTACAGTAAAAGGAAAATGGATCAGAGGTGTTTGCTTGACACGAAACACGACAGAGCACAGGAGAGAGGAAAATTCTAAACAAGTAAAAAATGCGCCGAAGTGTCTTCGGCGCAATCACGTTTTCTGTACAGCGTACAATCAAGGCCACCTAAAAATAGATCTAGTTTTCGGTGGTCTCGGTATAATGTTGTATGAGCCGCGGCCCAAGAAACTTTAACCACGGCACGGTGGTGGCCTATCCCATATCGTTGCCAGAAGTATGATTATGGCTGACTTTAACCTTGAATAGAATGAAACTACTGAGGAGGCTAGAGGGCTGCAATTTGGTATGTTTGATGACTGGAGGGTGGGTGATCAACACACCAATTTGCAGCCCTCTAGCCTCAGTCGTTTTCGAGATCTGAGGGTGGATAGACAAAGCCGGCACAATAGTTTTCTTTTACAGAATATGAGACCACAATAAATCCGTGGGCTTGGGCAGCTGGCTGGATAAACCACACAGAGGCAAGAATAGAGCAGAATATGAGATTTCGGCCAAAGGCCAAGCACTGGGACCTATGAGGTCATTCAGCGCTGAAAGGGAAAATCGAGAGTAACAAGGTTTGAACGGAGTAACAGGAGGAAAACCTCGCAGCTGCACTATGAATCAACTGTTAGGAGAGGGTGGAGGAAAGTAAGATGGAAGAATGGGAATACGAACGGAGATACAGTAAAAGGAATGAAAGGGGTTGGTGCAGCTGGCTGGGTAAACCACGCATGGCAAGGGTGTAAGGACGCCCCCTCTAAATAAATCTGAAAGTGCCTTAAAAATCCTACGCAGGAACCAATAAGACAGGTCGGCCCCAGCAGTTTTGATTTTATTTATGGTTAAAGTTAGCCATGGTCGTGTGTCTGGCACCCAAAACACAGGCGGCCACCGGGCCGTGGCTGAAAGTTTCACGGGCCGTGGCTAAGAGTTTCACGGACCGTGGTTGAAAGTTTCGTGGGCCGTGGCTAAGAGTTTCACGGGCCGCGGTTGAAAGTTTCATGGGCCCGTGGCTGAAAGTTTCACGGGCCGTATCTAAGAGTTTCAAGGGCCGTGGCTAAGAGTTTCATGGGCCGTGGCTGAAAGTTTCATACAGCATTATACGCTGTACAGAAAACTCGAAGAAACCTCGGTGCATTTTTTACTTGCTTACTGTTTTAAACAATATCTCGACGTCAAGCGAATCGTTAAAAATCACCAGAAAAATAGAAAGTGTGGTTTTTTTCCCAGATGTGGAGTGTTTTTTTTGTTCCTGGATGTAAAATTTAAAAAAATAAGCAAAGGAAGGATTTGTAAACACCACAGACAAGAGAAAAACGAAGCACTTTTGGAGCGAAGCCAGAAAAGACCTCTATGGAATATGCATGAACTTTCCTTTACAAAGAAACATGCACAAAAGAATATCATAAACAGGGATGCAAAACAGTGTACATACGAAAGAACACCATTGGCGCAGTACAAAGTATGGTGTCGATGGGATTTTAAAAAAATGTAAAACAAAAAATAACATAAAAATAATAAAATAAAAAAATACTAAAAGAAAGCTTTCATGGCCAAACCAGCTATAGGCTACACAGGAGAGATATTTCATAATGGTATAAATTTAGTTAGTGACAAAAAAAAAAAAAAAAAAAATCCGTATATGGCTAGAAATAAGTTCTAGGAAAATATCACGGGATATTTCACAATAATATTAGATGAGTAAACGACAAAAAAATAATTAAAATGAAAAATATATAATCACAAAAAAAAAAAAAAACAGATGAATATTGGTGAATACAGATTTTAGGCCAAAGGCCACGCGCTGGGACCTAAAAGGTCATTCAGCCCTGGAAGGGCAATTGACAGTAAGAGGGTTTGAAAGTGTAACAGAAGGAACACCTCGCATTCGCACTATGAAACAATTTGTTAGAAGAGGGTTAAGGAAAGTAAGATGGAAGAGAGACAATATGAACGGAGGTACAGTAAAAGGAATGAAAGAGGTTGCAGCTGGGGGCCGTAGGGACGCTGCAAAGATCCTTCAGTAATGCCTACAGTGCAACACGTGAGGTGCACAAACAAATAACAATAAACAGAAACAAGAAAAAATGAGCCGAAGATACAGTTATAATGCTGTATGAGACTCTCAGCTACGACCAGGCAGCGCTCAGTTGTTCCCCAGGGGCATCGTCGACGCCTCCGGAAAGCGCTGCCAGACGCAGGATCCATGGCTAAATCTAACCTTAAATAAAATCACAACTACTTAGGAGGCTAGACGGCTGAAATTTGGTATGTTTGATGACTAGAGGTTGGATGATCAACATACCAATTTGCAGCCCTCTAGCCTCCTCAGTAGTTTTTAAGATCTAAGGGCGGAGAGAAAAAGTGCGGACGGGCAGACAAATAGCAGCCATCTCCAAAATAGTTTTCCTTTACAGAAAACTAACAAGGAATACACACGAATTCAAAAGTCCTTACAGAGACAATTCCTCCCCCAAGACTATGCTCTTGGTGGAAGCAGATATACCACGAATAAGAGAGAGAGAGAGAGAGAGAGAGAGAGAGAGAGAGGGCCTGACATTCTAGTCCCCTCACAAGTGTAACAAGAACGTACGCACAAAAAAAAGACAAAAAAAAAAAAAAAAATCTGAAATTCAATTTGAACCGAGACAAGAAACAAAGGTCAAGGCTTCTTCTATTTCGGGTAGCAAGTTATTTTGATCAGGGCACAACAGCGGTTTACACATAGAAAGGAATATGGGACTTTGGCCAAAGGCCAAGCTAAGCACTGGGACCTATGAGGTCATTCAGGGCTGAAAGGGAAACTGACAGTAAAGGAGTTTGAAAGGTGTAACAGGAGGAAAACTTTTTGGCAGTCGCACTATGAAACAATTGTTAGTAAGGAGGAAGGGAGCGAATGTGAACGGAGGTTTTATAAAAGTAATGACTTAAGCAATGAACTGAATAAGACGAAATGAAGGGAAATCATTTCTTGAGGATGATAAACTAAGACATGGGATGATGAGAAGGACGGTAGCCAGTCTCGTAAAGTGTCTTTTCTGATCTTTAAATTATATTATTAGGACCAGGTCCAAGACGCCCGATGATAATAATAATAATAATAATAATAATAATAATAATAATAATAATAATAATAATAATAATAATAATAATAATTAACAAAATATAAATAAAAATAAAAATAAAATTAAAAATGAACATAATAATAATAATAATAATCAAAATTAACATAAAAATAAAAATAATAAAATTGATCATTATAAATAATAATAATAATAATAATAATAATAATAATAATAATAATAATAATAATAATATCACACAACAGTCCTCATTAATAGTAATGCAATTGTCAGGAACTATAAAGAAACACAATAGGAATTTTGAGCACAATAAGAATTTTGAGCACAATAGGAATTTTGAACACAACAGGAATTTTTTAACACAATAGGCATAAAACACAATAGGAATTTTGAACACAAAAGGAATTTTGAGCACAATAGGCATAAAACACAATAGGAATTTTGAACACAACAGGAATTTTGAGCACAACAGGCATAAAACACAATAGGAATTTTGAACACAACAGGAATTTTGAGCACAATAGACATAAAACACAATAGGAATTTTGAACACAGCAGGAATTTTGAGCACAATAGGAATTTTGAACACAACAGGAATTTTGAGCACAATAGGAATTTTGAACACAACAGGAATTTTGAGCACAATAGGAATTTTGAACACAACAGGAATTTTGAGCACAATAGGAATTTTGAACACAACAGGACTTTTGAGCACAATAGGAATTTTGAACACAACAGGAATTTTGAGCATAATAGGCATAAAACACAATAGGAATTTTGAACACAACAGGAATTCTGAGCACAATAGGAATTTTGAACACGGGAATTTTGAACACAATAGAATTTCGAACACAATGGAAATTTTGAGCACAGCAGGAGTTCTGAACACAACAGGAATTTAGAACACAACATAAATTCTGAACACAACAGGAATTCCGAACACAACATGAATCTTGAGCACAATCCTTCACCATCTCCCACACTTCCCCCACCCCCCCCCCCCCAACCACGGGTTACCGAAAAACATAATGCCGAGCGATTTGAGAAATTCCCCAGCCCCGCTGCGAAAAATTCCGCAACGGCGCAAGCAATATTGCATGGAAACTGCAAAGGGATAAAGGAAGAGCTGGGGACGGGGACGAGGGCGGGGGCGGGGGCGGGGGGGGGGGAAGCAGAGAGGAAAGAAAAATCCGAAACGGCAGGTGGCGAGCGGATAGAAAAATTCCTCCGAGGAAAAACGTTGCGAGGGAGAATTGAAATAGTGTTTCCCCAGGCATTCCTTCGCCAGTGCTTGTTGTTAGTAGGTGGGGAACACGGAGGAAGCGGCATCGGTTCAAGCACCGGGACCTACGAGGTCATTCAGCGCCGAAAGGAAAATCGAGAGGAGGAGGTCTGAAAGGTGTAACAGGGAAAACCTCAAAGCAGTTGCACTATGGATCCATTGTTAGGAGAGGGTGAATATTATAGCAAAATGGAAGGAGGAGAATATGAATGGAGGCACAGTAAAAGGACTGAAATATAACCCCGATAACGCCAGATGTTTATATGCAGATGGACCACAGGGGAAATGAAACCCTGGGTGTAAAGACGAAATGCACCAGGATTTATACCCTGTGTTTTATTTTCCCCTGCGATACATCTGCATATATATATATATATATATATATATATATATATATATATATATATATATATATATATATATATATATATATATATATATATATATATATATAAAGTACATACTGTACAGACCTAGCCTATATAAAAGGTGGTACACTCAACGCATATGTACACACATGCATATAAGTGGTGGCCTGCCTCATATCGTTGCCAGAATCACGATCATGTTTAACTTTAACCTCAAATAAAATAAAAACTACTGAGGCTAGAGGGCTGCAATTTGGTCAGTTTGACGATTGGAGGGTGGATGACCAACATACCAATTTGCAGCCCTCTAGCCTTAGCAGTTTTTAAGATCTGAGGGCGGACAGAAAAATAAGTGCGGACGAACAGACAAAGCCGGCACAATAGTTTTCTTCTCCGAAAACTAAAATTGGCTTGATAAACACATCCTTCAACAAATTAAGTCCCACTTAATTTCCTTGGCCCCTTTAGGAAAGTAGAACAGCCGACAGTAAGAGAGAGAGAGAGAGAGAGAGAGAGAGAGAGAGAGAGAGAGAGAGAGAGAGAGAGAGAGAGAAAGGGGGTCGTTGAGTACAAACTGACACCAGAGGGAACGAAGGAAAGTATCCATATTGACAGAAGTCCTAGATATTATTATTATTATTATTATTATTATTATTATTATTATTATTATTATTATTATTATTATTATTAATCAGTAGATGAAACCTATTCATACGGAACAAGCCCACCAAAGGGGCCACTGACTCGAAATTCAAGAAGCTTCCAAAGAATATTAAGGTGCTCATTAGGAAGAATTAAGAGGAGGTAAAGGGAAATACAGAAAGAAGAGATACCACTTATTAAAAAAGAAAAAAATTAATAAACAGATAGATAAAATTGTATCAAAATGGATCAAGTTCAAACTTATTGCTTAAAGTTCCAACAGGACTGGAAATAAGGCCATCTCTATTGAACTATAGAGGACATATTGCATATTTTGCAATGCATAATCCACTAATCAAGTAATGCATAGTCATGATCCGAGGTCAAAGGTCAAACACGAATTTAGTTTTGACAACTCTTGAACTATATGATACAGACTTCGTATTGGTAGGTATTCTACAAATGGTTCATGTCGATTTTTCCCTTTTTCACGTAAATCTTGTTTTTGTTACTGCCAAATTTCTCCTGCAAAATTTGGTCCGTTTGCACAGACTCTTTCGTAACAAAATCGTTGACTTTTTTGTTGTCCCTACGCTTCTGGTGCTGCCAAATTTTTCATCATGGCTCCTGCGAAATTCCATGAGCAAACTTATTTGCATATGAACGCTTGTAAATATAAAACATCTTAAAACGTATCCACATAAACGCATGCATACATATATTTATATATACGCACTATATATGCATATATATAAATATATACATTTTTAAATATATAAGATATATATATAATATATATATACAATATATAAAATGAGGTTTGGTAAGTCTCCCCGTAAAATTTGAAGGCGCCTAAGACATCGTATTTGAACAAATCAAAATAAAAAAACGTCCGCGGAAAAAAAAAATATCTCGAAAACAGATTCGCACTAAGCAGCCACCGATGAGAACATCTGCATAATGCGCTAGTTAGAATAATAATAATATTGGGGGGGGGAAAACATTGAACGCCATAATGGACCTCTGTAACAACCCACCCTTGGCCAAACCTTGGCAAACCTCCCATTTGCCAGACAGACAGACAGACAGAGAGACAGCAAGACATATGAGAGGCGCCATTGAGGCAAGAGTTAACGTACGATTATGGCGCTGAACGTAGTCGACAGAAGCCTTTGCGAACGCTAATGAGAATTATTGTATCAGCCGGATGCAGAAACTTCGCGAGGTTGTGGCTGGACCCTAATTGAGAAATACGACTTTCTGCAGAGTCTAGACACAATAAGCCTTCGGGAACTCTCTGGCGATGACGAGAGTAGAATGCAGAATTTGAGGCTGAAGTTCAAGCTAAGCTGGGAGCTATGAGGTCGTTCAGCGCTGAAGCTGAACTTGACAGTAAGAAGGTGTGAAAGGTGTAACAGGAGGAAAACCTCAAAGCAGTTGCACTATGAATCAATTGTTAGGAGAGGGTTGATGGAAGTAAGCTGGAAGAATGAGAATATGAATGGAGGGAGAGTAAAAGGAATGAAAGGGGCTCCAGCTACGGGGTGCCTAAGGAAGGGACGCTGCAAAGAATCTCGCGTAATGCCTACAGTGCACCTCACGGTGCCAAATGGTAACGAGAATTATTTAGCCCTTGATTGAGAAATATGACTTTCTGCAGAATTTGGACAGAATAATCTTTCTGGAACTTTCTGACGATAACCAAGAAATTTACATAATGGCGTTATTCATTCCTTCATGGCTCCTCCGGGTAAAGGCCTCGTCTCTCTCTCTCTCTCTCTCTCTCTCTCTCTCTCTCTCTCTCTAACACATTTCAAAAAGTAGATATAAAAGATTATTATTATTATTATTATTATTATTATTATTATTATTATTATTATTATTATTATTATTATTATTATTGTTGTTGTTCAGAAGATGAAACCTGTTCATATGGAACAAGCCCACCAAAGGGGCCACTGACTTGAAATTCCAGAAGCTTCCAAAGAATATTAAGGTGTTCATTAAGAAGAGGTAAGAGGAAGTAAAGGGAAATACAGAAAGAAGAGATCCCACTTACTAAAAAAGAACAAAAAAAATAAATTAACATATTAACAAATAGATAAAAATGTATCAAAATGCAAGGAGAATAGCATTAGGGCAGTAATGCACTGCACCTTCGCTTGAACTTCTGAAGAAGAAGAAGTTCCAACTGCAAGACATCCTCAGTAGGGAGACTGTTCCACAGTCCGGCGGTGTGAGGTGGAGGAATAAAGGAACAGTCCGGACAGGTCGCCTTAAAAAGAAAGCTAGTTCTCCAAACACGCAGATGTAGAACAGAATAAAATATGCGGTTCCGGGACGCATAGCCTATTCCCCAACTCTATTATGGTTCGGCCAGACGAGTGGGCGCCTCGGTTTTTTTTTTTTTTTTGCCATGCCTCTAGGTAAAATTGCGTTAGGTTAGGAAAATTGGTATTTTGGGCGTGGTAAACATATTGAGATTATTTTCAAGAGGATTCTGTGGTTAGTTTTTAAGGTATGGCGTCCCGCTTTTTCAGGGAAGGTCCCGACAAGCTTCCGGGACGTAGACAGGATAATAAAAAGAGCTGTCCGGGCGTGGAACTAAGAGAGAGATAACAGGAAGAACAGTCTAAATACGTGAATAAGAAAGATAACGGCAAGATAAGACCAGTCCAGAAAAAGTGTAAGATAAAAAACACAGGGCCAGGACACGTAAAAAACGCGCCGAAGGCAATCGAGCTTTCTGTACAGTCGCTACAGCGTATAATATAATCAAGGCCACCGAAACTAGGTCTCGGTATAATGCTGTACGAGCCGCGGCCCATGAAACTTTAACCACGACCTGGTGGCGGCCTATCCTATATCGCTGCCAGACGCACCATCATGGCTAACCTTAACCTTAAATACAATAAAAACTACTGAGGCTAGAGGGCTGCAATTTGGTATGTTTGATGACTGGAGGGTGGATGATCAGCATACCAATTTGCAGCCCTCTAGCCTCCACGGTAGTTTTTAAGATCTGAGGGCGGACAGAAAAAGTGCGGACGGACAGACAAAGCCGGCACAATAGTTTTCTTTCACAGAAAACTAATAAAAAACGTAGCCTGTCTAGCACTTGACGCTGAATGAAGTAACCTTTGAGTGGACATATTTGAGCTATTCCAGCAAGGTCATGCAGATCAATGAAGCCTTTCTCCTGCAATTCACTTCCGAACTAGGCTAATGCGATCTGCTCTAGCAATGAAATTAGACTGAAAGCAACGTGGCTGACTTAATAAATGGTAAATCTGCACAACTTGACAGCAATTCTTTCAGAGGCTATATATTTTAGTTACAAATGGCTGACTTGATAAATGGTAAATCTGCACAATTTGAAAGCAATCATTTTCAGAGGCTAAGTATTTTATTTACAAATGGCTGACTTAATAAATGGTAAATCTGCGCAATCTGACAGCAATCGCTTTCAGGGGCTATTATTATTATTATTATTATTATTATTATTATTATTATTATTATTATTATTATTATTATTATTTCAGTAGATGAAACTTAGTCAGATGGAACAAGCGCACCAAAGGGGCCACTATAACATTTAACACTAAAAAAATAAAAATAAAAAACTCTCCACTGCCGACGAGAATGGCGAGAGGAAAAAATCCCCGAGTATATTTTATCAAGGGCTCGTCATTCAATTACCCTACTTCAGAAGGGGAGGACCATTTGATGCAAAATAAACATCCCGCGATGTTTTTTTTTTTTTTTTTTTTTTTGGCGCGGATTTAATTGGTAGGGGGGAATTCACATGGCTTTCCTAAATATAAAATAATGGGAGTTTTTTTTTTTTTACGGAAGGGTTATTTATGACTGCGAGAGTTGATGTTCGTGAATGAATTAATGCATTAGGGAGGATGCAAGGATGGGATTCGCGGTGGTGGGGGATGCAAGGATGGAATTCAGGCTGGTGGAGGATGCAAGGATGGAATTCAGGGTGGTGGAGGATGAAAGGATGGAATTCAGGCTGGTGGAGGATGCCAGGATGGAATCCACGTTGTGGAGGATATAAAGATGGAATTAGCGGTGGTGGAGGATGCAAGGATGGAATTCAGGGCGGTGCAGGATGCAAGGATGGAATTCAGGGTGGTGGAGGATGCAAAGATGGATTCAGGGTCATGGAGGATGCAAGGATGGAATTCAGGGTGGTGGAGGATGCAAGGATGGAATTCAGGGCGGTGCAGGATGCAAGGATGGAATTCAGGGTGGTGCAGGATGCAAGGATGGAATTCAGGGTGGTGGAGGATGCAAAGATGGATTCAGGGTCATGGAGGATGCAAGGATGGAATTCAGGGTGGTGGAGGATGCAAGGATGGAATTCAGGGCGGTGCAGGATGCAAGGATGGAATTCAGGGCGGTGCAGGATGCAAGGATGGAATTCAGGCTGGTGGAGGATGCAAGGATGGAATTCAGGGTGGTGGAGGATGCAAAGATGGATTCAGGGTCATGGAGGATGCAAGGATGGAATTCAGGGTGGTGGAGGATGCAAGGATGGAATTCAGGGCGGTGCAGGATGCAAGGATGGAATTCAGGGTGGTGCAGGATGCAAGGATGGAATTCAGGATCGTGGAGGATGCAAGGATGGAATTCAGAGCGGTGAAGGATGCAAGGATGGAATTCAGGGTCATGGAGGATGCAAGGATGGAATCCGTGGCACTGGACGAGTGGAAATAGGTTGTCAGGTAATGGATTCCTTAATAAGATCTACTTAACCCACTGGGCATTGTGGCCAAGAGATGGAATGGAACGGGAATATATTTATATATATAACAACTATTCCTACGTAAGTTAAATTGTGTATAAAAATACTAACCGCCTTCTTCCACCGGATTTGAACGCTTGACTGGAATTCCCAAATTCCCATTTCCCCTTAAATCCTCGCGGGGAATTCGAGACGTAAGTCTTATTCTCTCTCTCTCTCTCTCTCTCTCTCTCTCTCAGCAGCAAAGTGGGATTAGCCATGGATGGTTATTTTTGACTGTAGGCTATATGCTAAAATTATATATATAAATATATATACTTAAATTATATATATAATAAAAATGGTTTCAATCTTGCTCATTTTGTAATAGAACACATTTAGAACTAAATGTGTTCTATTACAAGCCTAGACCTATAGGACCTTATGAAGCTTCAAGGCGAACTCTATTTAAATAGCAATTTAGCTATTGATATTTATGGTACAATATTTGCATAAGACATAAATAATAATTGTATGGGCATCATTAACAACAATTAATTCGGTTAATGGGCTTTAATTAACAGCGGCTTTGTGGAACTGCCTGTAACGACAGGCAACGAGCACTTTCGGTGGACTTTATCAACAGATAAGTGCAAAAAGCCGTAAGAAAATGTGCCCTAATGACACTTGTTTTTTTGTGGCTCCGCCTCCCCCTTCCAAACACCGCCCCCGCCCCCCCATTTTGATTCAGTTGACTTTGCAATCGCTTTAAAACTCATAATGTTTATTTACAAGAAAATGCAAACACTTGCAATTAAAATATCCTTGACAAAGGCTTAGATGGCGTGCAGTCAAATGATAGAGAGAGAGAGAGAGAGAGAGAGAGAGAGAGAGAGAGAGAGAGAGAGAGAGAGAGAGCGTGGCCTGCAGTCCTCTGTAATAGTATAGCAGAGCTGAACAGACAAATACCATTTCACAATATCTTTGAGAACCAATGACTTGCTTCAGTATTAGGCCTACCGTAGGCAATGCCGAATTTTACTCTGAGCAACTGGGACAGAAGCTATCGGTATCCCTAGTTGTAACTAGTAGCCCTAGTTCTAACTAGGGCTACTGATAGTTTCTGTCCAGGTTGTTCAGAGTAAAATTAGACTACGGTAGGCCTAGTACTGAAGCACGTCATTGGTTCTCAAAGGTATTGTGAAATAGTATTTGTCTGTTCAGCTCTACTATAATAGTACTAGTACAGTAGACTGCAGCTCTCTCTCTCTCTCTCTCTCTCTCTCTCTCTCTCTCTCTCTCTCTCTCTCTCTCTCTCTCTCTCTCTCATTTGACTGCATGCCATCTAAGCCTTCGTCAAGGATATTATAATTGCAAATGTTTGCATTTTCTTGTAAATAAACATTATGAGTTTTAGAGCGATTGCAAAGTTGGCTAAATCAAAATGTTATTTGATAGTATTAGGGATTTAAACAGCAGTTCCCAATGACAGTTCTATAGCAATTGATACCTAAAAATTACCATAAACTCCTCGCCTAAAAAAAAAAACTCGCTTCAATAATTATGCCAAAAAACATTTACATTTAATTCTTCCAATAAACATTCGAGATCGGGTCAAGCCCCATGTGTGACTTCCACGGCTTCAGTCCTGCCATATAGATTCAATTTAGCTTAACCCAAACTTCACATTTATGTCGTTAAATCTATATAAATCCTGAAAAAAAATTAAAAAACAACAACAAAGAGTTAAATTAGGTGGTTATTAAGAATGACAATAACACTTTACCTCTCCGGTGGGGGATGTTGATATGGCGTCCTTGATTTGACTCGTCTGGGCCTCCTTTTTTAGATCAAGCACGCGTAAAATATTTACAAAAACACACGGAAAACATTACAAAAACACGCACTTGTTATAAAAAAGCCATCGCGAATTCAGGAAGCGGTTATCGGACACGAAATAGCTGGACAATTCGACGACGAGTCCCTCCTGCCTCGTGGTTTTTTGGTTTCTTTGTTGTTGAATGGCGTACCGTCTGATGACGTTTGTTTCAAGCGACATGTTTTTATAATGTCTTTCATGAATCATGTTTTTAATTTCATAAGTACAGCCAAAATACGTATCATGATTTTAATTCGTGGTACATATTTTATAAATAAATATAATTTTATATGGAAATTACAGAATATCATCTAAAATTACGATAAAAATCTCTTGAAAAATGTGAAACAATACCAAAATTCAGCGTTACTACGTCTTACAAGGTGTTGCAATGTATCGCCGTAAACAGTTCCCTCACTTCTTTTTATTTTGAAATATTTCTTTTTACCCAGATATTTTGGAAAGTATTATATATATACTTATGAACTTAATCAAACTTTAGAATCCGAATGATATATTTTTCTCCAACACCAACGTCAGATATAATCAAATATGCAATGCCAAAACGTAAGTTATCGTACATCAAACTTTCCTGTCCAGAAATTCTATCATTGTTTACATTCGTTCTTTGTGGTCTTTGATAAGTGAGTGATTTTGCGCGAAAGTGTTTCGTAAATCGGTCGTTTTGCCTTGTTGCAACCGTTATTCATCGACTGCACAAGCAGATGCAACTCAGACGACAAGACCCGAAAGGTAAGTTGCCGAATTAATCGAGAAATTGAGTTGCTTTAGCCAAGTGGTGAGGTTCAGAAGTAGCCATGTTAGACAGCGTGGTAGTAATTTGGTAGTAATTTTCTTCTCGCGAGAACTAAATTTTATTCAATTTGCATTGCAGCTTTTTGTATTTTCTCTCAGAAAGTATGTAAATGGGCGTTTCCAACCTTGGCAGTTATAAGTAGGCTAAAGAAAAAGTCGCTAATTTAGGCTATTTTATTGCAAGACGTAAAGAAGAGTTGACAGCTCAAGCTCAATGCTAGGTTAAGCGCCCATTTTACCCGTCATTTCAGACCTTGCCCTCGGCAAAGCATGAAATTCGTACTTTGCAGAGGGATTCATACTTTGCAGAGGGGATGACTGTAAAAACATGAGCATTAGACAGCCAATATCATAAATATAAACCAAAGACAAACGTAAACAAAATCTTAAATATAGATGGTAAATGTCCTGCTCGTTGACTGGGGGGAATCGTGCTGCAGTAGCCTATTGTCTGTAATTTTACTTTGATTTTATTGTATGAGAACAAGGGATACAGTATCTATATATATATTATATATATATATATACAGTACATATATATATGTAAATATATGTATATTTGTATATGTAAATATCAGTTTATATTATATATATATATATATATATATATATATATATATATATATATATATATATATACATTACATATATATATATATATATATATATATATATATATACTTATTTATTATTATTATTATTATTATTATTATTATTATTATTATTATTATTATTATTATTATTATTATTAAAAACTGATTGAACATTTATATGCAGATTTTCAATGGTTGCTTAGCAAAGTGTGGCAATTGTGAGAGGAAAAGGAAAAATGGAATGTTTGGTTCAGTCATAAGGATTTCCTTGTCTTCAAAACAAAGGAGCACTGTATGACTTATGATACTTATGGTTAGGTTAGGAATGAGAGAGTGTTAGGGGGTGGCCCTCCCCTTTTAGGTTAGGACCCATAGCCTAGGTTAGGTTGTATCTCATTTTTGTGGATATTTGTTTAAATTTTTTTTGTGTAGACTGTTAGTTGGAAATAAATAATTTCTAGATCTACATGAATGTTCCGACAACTATTAACTGTGATTTTCTTGAGAAATCAATACCATGGGAAATACTGTCATAACTTGTTTACTGTGCAATTTTATCTTTGACATTTTATTGGATATTGCATTAATCATGTATTTTTTCTGACATTTTATTGGATATTGCATTAATCATGTATTTTTTCTGACTCCATATCAGTCAGTTTATGTGCATTTAACCATTTTTTTTCCTGCGATAAACAAAACTACCGTAGTGTTTCCATGTCATCAAACAGATGTAATGGTTTGGAAGAGTTCATCAAAGCCTAACCTAGTCAGCCATATAAATGTCTGGGGTTGACCGCAATAGTCAGGCGTAGGCTATGCCTCAGGCAAGGTTATCTTTCTCTCTCTTGAAATGTTTTGTATGAAATTGTAAGAACCTTTAAGCAGTAGTTGCTTATTATTTGCAACTGACTTACCTTACCTAACCAAAGTTTTATGGGTCACAGAAAGTAGTTACAGTATTTTACAAAAAATATAGCTAAGAAAAGGTTCCATAAAATTTTGAGTTGTTCTTACGTGGATACAAAATTATGTTTTTGAATGGATATCCGTCGAGCAAGCACGAGTTGCCATTGAAGCCAGGAAACAATGTTTTCAAATTTGGCAGTCTCTCATTTGTGTTTGTGGGTAATTAGCCATGCAAGTATCTGAGCAACATCAGTTTTACTTAGAGCGGCGTACTGTTAAGACATGCTGTATAGGCCACTCTTGTACTTCACCATGACTTGTTGAAGCAATCCGATCTTGTGTTTCTGTTTGCTCTTCAGAGTCCAGAAGTGCTAGGCATCTCTCACTAGTGCTGAGAGTGCTTGGTCTTCCTCCCAGTGGGAGAGATATGTCTTGAAGGGGAAGAAGGGAGATTGGTAGATCATATAATTTGATTTTCTCTTATGTTGGAACATAAGTCCTCTTTTTTTTTTTTTGTAGAGTGAGGAAACAACAAGGCCCACCATGGCATGGCGCCCTGATTTCTGAGGCCGCACATGCCATGATAGTCAGGAAGTTATAGGAGTCATCTTTTCCTAGCTTGCCTACGTGACTGGAAAGTTGACATTCTGGGTGGGATATCAACACCAGTCATGATTTCAAGACAGTTCCTCCTGCCTGAGGAGTAAGTGTCCATTCAAAGACAAGGGTTTGTCATTCCTTCTGCCCTGGGGGTAAGTTTTCATTCAAAGACAAAGGTTTGTCATTCCTCCTGCCTTAGGGGTAAGCCTTCATTCAAAGATAAGGGTTTATATCTTTGTATGAACAAATGGCAATTTTTTTTTAAATTTGCCTTTTTCATAGATACATAAACCCAAATTCTTTTATTGTAATCCCACATCAGACTACCTGTGAATTACCCTGTGGCCAAAAGAAAACTGAAGCTGTGCAGAACCTTTCATGGGTGATTATTTACAATCCCGCACAAGAGACCACAAAATTTAAAACCCTGTTTCCAAGCTTCAATGAATGGTCCAACTTGCACAAAGTCTGTCCCATAAAAGACGTAGGGTTTTTATATCTAGTAAACAAGAAAATTATATTGAAGATGTCTACATTCAGATATAGCCCCTTAAGGTTTTTATATCTAGGAAACAAGAAAATTATATTAAAGATGTGCACATTCAGATGTAGCCCCTTAGGTATCAGCCTGCTATTTACATTGGGAACCAGCGAAGGAAACTTCAGTTTTATCATTTGGGAAGTAACAAGTGAAAATGATAAATTTTCCGACAAGTGCTTTGACCTAACCTAACTGTGTGTTAGTCTAGTATCTTGTGATGTGAAATTGCCTAGCATGTCACATAAGCAGCATAGGCCTAGCCTAATCTCTCATTTCATGAGGTAGCTCAACTCGCAGTTCAATCTCGTCTGGGGAATCAGTTTAGGTAGTCACGGAGATTGCATAGCCTAAGGGTGCATCCACACAGCAGTAAAACACATCATAAACATATGTTGGCAACATGTTGCATGCTCATCACACACAGGTTAAGCCTGGTCAGCTACTTATTGTTAGACCTAAACAGTGTTTCATATCATTATCTAGTATTTGCCAAAGATATGCTCCCCACTTGTGGTCACTGACTTGTTTTCAACCTGTTTGTGATATGGATGTGATAAGTTGCCAATGTATGTTTGTGACATGTTTTACTACAGGTTTAATGTGGATGGACCCTAATATCCACAAAACACTACCCTACTAAGGAATGAGTTACGTTCCAAACGGCAATTCATGTCTTCAATTTTTCATAAGTTCCTCCTGTTACACCTTTCAAGCCCTTCTACTCTCAATTTCCCTTGCAGGGCTGAATGACTTCATAGGTCCCAGTGCTTGGCCTTTGGGCTAAATTCTATATTCCATTTCATAGGCAACTGGATTAAGGATGTCAGAAGTTTCGCACTTAGGCTCAGAGACAGTGGTCATCAGATATCAAAGTTCGTAGCTCTAGTTGATATGGAGAATTTAACAGGGAGAAGTTGTAATAGAAGACAGTAAGTTAACAAAGGTAGTAGGATTGACATTGGAGTGGCCACTTAGGAGTATTGGATGGCTAATTACCAACCCTAATGCAAGGGTAATAGGTTGGAGAGGCAAGGGTATATGCACTGTACACTGTACATAACTTACTAGCATGTAGAGAAACATGGATTGTTTTTATGTATGCTATTTGTAGTGTACTAGACCTCACTGTACCCAACAAGTATCATATAGTAACAAGAAGAGTAAATAAACTTACAGTATTGAGTGGTTATGTTAACCCTCCATGATGAAACCTTTACGTATTGTACTTGAATCATACCTGAAAAGACAGAGGGATATCATTAGTGATGGTGAGAGAAGAGACATCTATCTATTTATCTATCAACACCAAATGACTTGCTGAAACCAACACTTAATCCCGTTTTGTGCTGATAATTTATGCTTTTAAAGTGACCTGTAAACACTGTATTTAGTGTATTTCTTATTGTGTTTTGGTGGTGGAAAGACATATTTAAGGTTCATACCTCCCTATTATAAAAGTCATCTAAAGTTTGATTCTTTATGCATGGGACATGTTACAGATTTCTTATTTAAATGTAGATTCTGGATGGAATGCTTGTACGATGGAATAAGTCCTGATTATCAGAGGAGCTTTTCACACTTATCTAATTCAGTTACCACTGCATCCGTACTCTTGACACGCGGCCCATAATCCGTCAAATTTATTCAACCCTTGGCTCTGAGAATTATTTGTCATAGTTTTGTAGACAGGTATTTTAGACGATTTTGCTGGGACTAAGAAGAAGTTGGCTGGGTGCATGATTCATACATGGTTATGCCCTTTGGCAATGAATGTTTTTTTCTCAGGTGTTGGTTAGTAAAGTTTTCATTTGATTTTTTGGTGCTGAGGCCTTATGTGATAACTGCTCCCCTGAACCTTTTTAGTGGGAGGGTAGAAGTTACTGCTGCATATCATTCTTGCAGAATAAAATCAATGCTACATCATTCTTGCAGAATGAGAATGAACACCAGATATGATTTCATACCAGATGTGGAGAAATTGGCTGTAGTGGCCATCCCGGGTGCTGGCTACTGATGTAATTTTCTCAGCCAAGCAAAGTTTGACGATTTATTAGTCATCTGTCAAAAAGATTGTCTGTTAAACTTGTTCTTGGCAAAAGACTGGAGGATGTGGCGTGGCCTCCAGCCAAAGTCATTTGGAAAAGCTCATGGTCATATAAAGGTAAAGAGGAATTGTACTCTAGACCATATCTTTATACAGGATGCTTATGGTCAGAGGGCATATTGTAACCTTGAATTAAGGCCGCTTGAAAAGTCAAAGGAGACGGGTGAGAAAAGAACTTGTGGCCATTCCATTACTTTTTTGAAATGGAAGTTGAGGAAACTCACCCTTGACTTGGACACTTAGGGAACATTGGATATTTCATGGCCTCGACTGAAGGCTACATGGACAAGATCGAGGATATTGGGAGAGGTAGAGGGAATTTGTGTCCTCTTAGTAACAGTAAACTACCGGAATTCTGCACACTTATAGGTTGCAAAGAAGTTTCTTAGGCAAGTGTTAGGTTACTGGGAGAAGTTGAAGGAAATTCTAGTTAGATGCCATGAGGGTTGTCTAGGTTGAAATGAAGTTTTGGGTGTTTTATAGGAATCACATTCCCTGTCTAACTATCCACCAGTCACACACTGTGTTCATGGTGTAAACCTGTAAAAAGTGAAGAACCCCAAACTGATGCCATTGTCCCAGTTTTTCAAGTACTGTATATGGAATTGTTATTTCCATTAAGGTAGTCCAATATATTTTAGGTGAAACTTACCCTCTGTCATTTAGCTTTATCTGCGACTACTTGGCATGGGTTCGACAACTGTTGAAATTGAAACAATCATTAACAGACGCTCCTAATAGATACTCCCCCACCCTACAGCAAATGTTTTGGTTGTTTATTTTCTACTCTTGTCGATGAACACGGCTGGTTTTGTAGACAAGTGCTCTGAGCTATGTAGATCATGGTGAAAGTCCAGGAGCATTTCACGTCTTTGCACCAGCATCGATAATGTGATCAAGTTTCTGCGTTTCTCAAGATGTGCTGAAGGTTTGTCTGTTGCCTCCATCAGAGGCTGTAAATCCATGCTGGTTTCTGTTTTAAGGCGTATTGGATTGGATATTTCAAAGGATGTTGACTTACGTGGAGCCTGTGCGCTCTTTTCAATTGGAAATGCCAAAGGTTCTGTAGAAACCTCTTTTATGGAACCTAGATGTTGTCTTATGACCTTAGAGGCCCTCCTTTTGAGCCCCTGAGAAAGGCTCTCTCAAGGCTCTTTCTTTGAGA
The DNA here is from genome assembly GCA_039081455.1 of Macrobrachium rosenbergii. NCBI lineage: Eukaryota > Metazoa > Arthropoda > Malacostraca > Decapoda > Palaemonidae > Macrobrachium > Macrobrachium rosenbergii. Next base: position 25,125 of record JANJGK010008321.1, read on the forward strand.
ACCCTCTTTCTGGTGGCCCTGGCTTCGGCCAAAAGAATAAGTGAATTACAAGCGATATCATCGTTAGTAGGGTTTTCGTGTGCTGGAGCAACATTATCTTTTCTGACTTCCTAGAGTTTTCTCAATCCCTTCAGTAGAAACTCTTAACTCCTGAGGAAGGAGAGTGGTTTTTATGCCTTGTTCAGGCTATGAAGTATTATACGTCCCATCTTAAACCTGTAAGGAAGCAGTGTAGGAACCTATTTTGTTCGGTCAGGAAACCTGACGTTCCTATGTGTAAGAATGCCATGGCTTTCTTGATTAAGTCCTTAATTCTGGAGGCACAGAATATAGTCTCTCCAGATGTTTGTCCCCTTGTGAAGGTGAAACCACACGACGTCAGAGCAGTGGCTGCACTTCTTAGCTTTCATGAGCACCTCTCTCTAGACTGTCTAGTCTTGGCACCACAGTGGAGGCGTAGCTCTGTATTCGCTTACAGCTACTTGAGCGACGTAGGGATCCAGTATGAAGACTGTCGTACACTGGCACTTCTGTGTTACGAACAGATAAAGGTTCTCTCTAGCTACCTCCATCCTGGGTAAGGGAGAATTGTATGTGATGAGTTCATACATGGTAGTTTACTCCACTTATTCATATCATTTTGTATACTGTAGTTGTCCTTGCTTTGTTCTTGGATGAGGGCAAACAAAATCTCCATTTTTTATAGAGTAAATTATGTTATTGTAGGTTGCAGAGTCATTGATCCTCGCTGGAGAGAGCTATGCTGAGCTGATTAAGTACCACTTTTCTTCCAAATTGGGCTTATTGTTTTTGGGTGTGGGGTGCCACAGTAACTCGATTAGGTAGGTGGTAACTCTTGAGGGATCGTGGTTTAGTTGTGGTTGTAGATCCTGTCAGCTCTGCAGGCCTGAAACACAGGGGCCAATAAATTGCCATTCTGTGTTGTACATCATCAACCAATGGCCACATTTGGGGTTCATGTTCCACCTCCTAAGATAGTGGAGCTCGCTTGATGAAGATCTTCAGCCAAGTTTCACCTCAAAAATAAGTATTTTAATTTTGTGTAAAAGAAAACCATTGAGATGGCTTTGTCTGTCCGTCTGCACTTTCTTCTGTCCGCACTTTTTCTGTCCACCCTCAGATCTTAAAGACTGCTAAGGCTAGAGGGTTTCAAATTGCTATGTTAAGCATCCACCCTCCAATCATCAAGCATACTAAATTGCAGCCCTCTAGTCTCAGTGGTTTAAGGTTAAATTTAGCCATAATCGTGCTTCTGGCAACGATATAGGACAGGCCACCACCGGGCCATTGTTGAGGTGTCGTGGGCCGTGGCTCGTGGCTCGTACAGCTTTATACCGAGACCACCAAAAGATAGACCCATTTTCGGTGGCCTTGATTATACGCTGTGCAGAAAACTCGACAGCATCAAAGCAACTTCAGCGCATTTTTTAATTGTTTATGGTAAAATCAGGTTCTTAGGTGCTTACCCTCTATAACTGAAAACCCTTCCTTCCCCCCCCCCCTAAAGTGATTAAGAGTAGAATGAACTACTAAATCATTCGCTGTGTTACCCCCACCCCACCCCAAGGAGAGTGGGGGGAGTAGTAACTATTGGGAGCGTTCGTTAACGATTGTTTCAGTTTTAACAGTTGTTTACCCCCGCGCTTAAGTAGTCGCAGATAAAGCTAAATGGGGTGAGAATGTATGTTTTATAATTAACAAATGTATAAGCACCGTATAAGCACCAGTACACTAAATCAAGAACTGATATTGTCACGTACTACCCTGTACTTTATATGAAGTTAAGTATACCTTAGTTTAACCAGACCACTGAGCTGATTAACAGCTCTCCTAGGGGTGGCCCGAAGGATTAGATTTATTTTACGTGGCTAAGAACCAATTGGTTACCTAGCACCGGGACCTACTTATTATGGAATCCGAACCACGTTATACCGAGAAATGAATTTCTATCACCAGAAATA
>JANJGK010008322.1:0-25000 GCA_039081455.1 Macrobrachium rosenbergii
AAGCATATCACTGCTCGCATTGAAATTTTAGTATCTATAAAGTCTCACTTAATTTGGAGTATCTCTCTGAATCAAATAATATAACAAAGAAATTTAATTCATCATTATGTCCAGATAGCTTTAGGTAACTCAAATTAATATCTTGAATGAAAGTTGTTGATGCATGTTTTCGTAAACTAGCTTCTAATCGTGGTTCATGAAGTTCTATATTAATTATATTGAAGCATCCTTGATAAAATGCAATGTATATACCTATTTTGGTTTTTCTTATTGTAACCATGAAACTTTAAGGATAATAAACTACAAGATCACAACTGCTATCGTCCAGCACGGGGCCAACCTCTCTCCCCACTAGCCCCTATCTGTTTTGACACTCTTATATTATCCTTATTTCTGACACAATGGTATTCTAGCAGCAAATAATGATTCTAAATATAAGGAATTATGTCGAAAAGAAGAATAACACTAAAAAAAAGGGGAACCACTCGTCATTACTGAAAATCTAAAGAGGGTGACTTCAGACGAAATGGCTGAGATCCACAATATCTAACATCTGTTGATGTTAATGTTACTATCCTCTGTATTACAAACAATAATCAATCTCTCTTGAAAAGTCCAAAGACGACAAACTAAATATGCTTTAGCCATACGAAGGTTTAGGTGAGTAAACTGAGACGAACACAAGAGAGGAGAATACAGTAGAAAAACTAGTAACATAATAAAGCAAGTAAACTTAAACTAATAATCGTCCTTTCAAAATCATCAAGCCATAAAATAACAGCAGAAATTATTGACATTGTGTATGGCCTCTTCCAAAAACAAACAAATAAATAAATTAATAAAAAAATACAAAAAATCACAAACAAAAAGAACAACTGTTCGACACAGTGGATCCAAAATGTCAAACATCTCAGCATTGCCACTCCAACTAGAAAGAGAAAATTAGCTAAATTTTTGAAAAAAAATTTCAGAAAGGAAAGGAATCAGTGTTAAAAAATAGTGATATTTTCCACTAAAACCTGACTTAGAAACACATTCCATCTACCTAAGCCATCTTCATTAATTATGAAACAGAAAAAGAAAATTTCATATAATACTACTGTGTGTAATCACCAAAAGGGAAATTGAAAATCAAGCCTGTAGGAGGTTTCAGAGATTACAGTGAAGTACAAAACAGGAAGAAAGAGGTTACTTGATCACCACCTGGTACCGAGGTAAAGAACATGAAGTCAGCTCTCGTACAAATCAGCGCAGGTTCTACATCAAATCCAAATTGTTCTATAATTACGGAACTGGAATCTCAAGTGCCCTTAACAATGAATTAATAACTACGGAGAGGTGACTTACAACCACTGTTGTGAGTTCGATAAGGATGTGAATAATTGAAGTTAATTACGAATTGACTTCAGTAATTGCTACCTAACTTGTACTGGTTGATGAAATATGTGCAGGTGACAAAAATTCTATGAGAAGCCAATATGCTCTTGAAATTTCAAAAATGGCACCTTGAATAAAGAAAACAACGAAAATTCAGGCTCATTGGAATAATATGCCTTATACAGTAAAAGAAGTGCGATAGGAGCAACATTGTACATGACGATCTCATCAATGAATCAATGCGAGTGTGTATGAACGATTGTGTTAAATTAGCCTACATGAATGCAAACGCTCAAAAAATATAACACGTCACAGTACTCAACTTACTAACGTTTTCTCACGAGAGAGAGAGAGAGAGAGAGAGAGAGAGAGAAGCGGATGTTTTAACAAGAGAAAACTCAGTACGACCATAGCAGGATACACTACCCTTGGGGAATTAGTGAAGACTGGGACAGTACCCCTCAGGGGTCAACGCAAAATCACTACGCCACACACTCAATATTCTTTCTATTCCTTCTCCTTCATCTACCAAGAATAACTCATAGAGTTTTACGTCACAACTATTATCAAGAAAGAAATTATCTTCATTACTAAAACCTTACAGAAATCATTTACCAACCCTAGAGCTTTAAAGATATTTGAAGAGAGAGAGAGAGAGAGAGAGAGAGAGAGAGAGTTCTCCGGAGGAAATCAAGGCCAAAGCCTCCCCTTTACCTTTCCCAGCACTCGCATCTGCCTGATCTGCAACGATGTATATAATTACTTGGATACATAACGTTCAATTACAGCCGAGTCGCGGCATTAGTCGTAATGATGTTGCGTATTCGAGGCGAGGGATTAATAAAATCCAGAGGACAAGACATGACTTACGGTCTGGGATCGTTGACTCTTCCTCGATTATACATTTACAGAGTAGTCGACTCTCTGAAGCTTGCATTCATGCATTTGTGCAGAGTATGTTTGCTAGCGGTGTAAAAAAAAAAAAAAAAAAAAAAAGGGGTCAGCAAGTATGTCTTGCAATTATGTCCTGGGCTCTTTGAGATTCTATTTGGTTTGTATGTATGGAAAAACAAAAAGTTTACTTTAACAACGAGGCGTTTACCAAGGCCCACAGAACAGTGCTATTCTCTGGACCATAGTATTTGGTTTGAAGATATGGAAAAACAAAAAATTTACTTCAACAAAGCGGCGTTTACCAAGGCCCACAGAACAGTGCTGTTCTCTGGATCTTGGTATTAACAATTAACATAAGTGGCCCAATGGTCTTTGAATATTACTAGAAATGGCCAGTCAGATAAGCTCTTTACTTTAATAACAAACATCCACTGTTATATACAAATATGCAATGCAAAAAAAAAAAAATATACGAAATCGCAAATACGTACAAATTTAAATATTATAAAAAAGTATTAAAAAAGAAACAAACTTCTTACGAAAATAACTAAATCATATGCACGAAAAAAAAACGTGTTAACAAAGAGAATTCTCATTCAACATGCAAATGGCGTACATGTTTCAAATGCTTGTCAGACCTGACGACTATATACAATATACAAACTGCATACTAAACTGATATTCAGTTTTTAGTTAAGCTATTTTTTTCTGCACAATGAAAAGTATTATGTAATTCGTCAAAACTACTTGTTGTTTGCTAATGACAACAGCCTTGAAATTTAAGAAGAATCTATTACTTTTCATATACAAAATCCATTTCTACTAAACCAGCAGACTTGCAGTACATAACATGACACACAAAATAAAAAAAAAATCACAAAATCAACAAGGATACTGAACTGTGTATGTACGGTATGCCCTATACCTGGTTCATTGACCAAATTAATTTAAAAGACAAATTTAGGAGAATTAAACTGAAGGTGATCTAAATCAATATAATAGACCCCGTATTCATTAATATTATTCACGAGATAAATAAATTTGCATTTATGGTTTGGATAACAAAATGGGGATGCATGCTTAATGTAAAAATAGGGTTATAAGTACATAAGAATTTAACATGAAAAAATGCGGTTTCAAAAAACTACATTTCAGCATATGTAAGAAAATTTTCAGGAATACATGTGGTGAAAAAAATAACATAAGAACAAAGGAACATATATTTAGCAGAAATACTGTAATTTAACAAAAACATATAAGTTGAAACAGTAATTAAAATAGAGCAATATGTACCGCTGTGAAGAGAGAGAGAGAGAGAGAGAGAGAGAGAACCAGTTCATGCAATTTCTGATAACGATAACAGCCACGTTATGGGGCAGGTGTGTTTGTGGGTCCGCCAATGAGTCACCGCTAGGGGGCAGGTGTGTGCCTCAAATAATTCTCATGAATATTCCTACATTCCCTCACTACCTTTTCCCTAAGCGTCAAAAGCTATTCGTGATAAAACTTATAAAATAATTTTCTAAATATAAAAGTTGGTGTTTACCTCTATCAGGGTCGCCAACTCTGCGAATTACAATTAATAAAAAAGGCTTTACTTCGGCAAAATAAAGATTCCTTAAGCCAGAACAGATTACCAAAATGGGGATTATCGAAAACTATAAAAATAAAATTCTTAATGACACACACACAAACTACCGTAAGATTTTAATCTATATATATATATATATATATATACAGAAGACTGTATACACATATATATATACACACATACTGTGGAACAAAAAATAGAAGCTTAGCCCCAATATCAACAAACCTGATGAAAACTTTCAACGGTCTATTACCAGTTGTTATAAGGAGAAATAACAGTCAACGTTGTTCCGTAATTCCCTCGGACGCACCCACACCAAATTCTTCCTTTTTTGTACTAAAACTTTTGCAGTAACATAAAACACACCAATCATATACGAGCAAACTTTGACCCTATTAGCTTGTCATGTCTCCGTTGTACTAGAAACTCTCTCTCTCTCTCTCTCTCTCTCTCTCTCTCAATGTTTTCTGTGATGCCTACGATGTCTCCACCAAAGATGTACAAAGCGTAACGAAAACGATCAACGGTAAAAACAAATTTTAAATTGAACAGGTTTTCCTAAATACGGTGATATCAATTCCATGGGAAACGAAACCGTTAATCAGTAACGATTAATCGCACTACAGTAACTCCGAAGAAAACTAAACAGGTAATGACTAATTTAGTTGGGGTTGAGATTGTGTAACGGTTAAAGACAAATTCTTCTTGCATAGTTTAGCAGATACAAAGGCAATTACTTTCCTTAATTTTTAAACTATAGGGGAAATGATTTAGGACTGAGTTTAAACATCTGCCGTTTTCTGGATATCGCCGTAAATATGTTGAGCTGTTCACTGAAAATATAAATTTATGTACCTGAAACTAGAATCAACTTTGGTGTATTCCTACAACACGGCCGAGCAAGAAAAATGTCTTATCTGTTACAGCAAAAAAAGAAACTGAGCATGCAAAAAGTATTGTAACACAATCGTTGACGCCTGTAAGTAACAAGTAAAAAATGCGCCGAAGTTTCTTCGGCGCATTCGAGTTTTCTGTGCATCGTATAATCAAGGCCACCGAAAACGGATCTATCTTTCGGTGGTCTCGGTATAATTCTGCATGAGCCACGGCCCATGAAACTTAACCACGGGCAGGTGGTGGCCTGTCCTAAATCGTTGCCAGATGCAGGATAATGGCTAATTTTCACCTTAAATAATATAAAAACTACTGAGGCTAGAGGGCTGCAATTTGGTATGTTTGATGACTGGAGGGTGAATGATCCACATACCAATTTGCAGCCCTCTAGCCTCCTTAGTTTTTAAGATCTGAGGGCGGACAGAAAAAGTGAGGACAGAAAAAGCTACGGACGGACAGTCAAAGCCGCACGATAGTTTTCATTTACAGAAAAATACAAATTAAATGAGATTCTTAAATGTAAAAGAATCTGACAAGGTGAAAATAATTTCACAGTGAAAGAAATGACCGTGCAGCAAGCGAAGTCTTAGGGGTGTACACTTAACACTGTTGTACCAACAGAGTACGACTAAAAATACCTTGTACAACCACATTTCACATTTACAGGAAAACAGATGAAGTTTCCATATCTCAAAACTTTCTCCTTGGAGCGTTTCTCTTCGAATAACTCGCACTACAGAGGTGAGTAGCCTACAGTTTCTGAAAGGTTGTTACAATGTTACATTATTCCTACTGAAGTTCAACAGTGGCTTCCACAAATAAACATAAAGTTAATCTCTCTCTCTCTCTCTCTCTCTCTCTCTCTCTGTTATGACGGCTCTTCTCATATTTCAGCTTCCTTCCATTGTTTCCCTCGTATCACAACATCTGTATTTTTTTCGTTTCCCCTTCGATTATCTAACATGCTATCACATATCGTCATATCCAAGAAGCCTCTATCCTTCTATTAACGTACTTTCTTAATAAGAGGATTGATAAGTTACCTACTACTACTTATAAATGTATATACCAGTAAATGCGTTTATAGAGCACACGAAGTTGTAATAAACCACTCTTCCGAAGTTTTTAAAAGAAAATTCTCTACATAAATTATATGAAACAGATTTATATATATAGAAATATGCATATAAACATTAACTGGCACAAAACGCCAGAAACAAAATTCATATCGATTTAAACATGCATTTTCCAAATATTCACGCGAATAAAACCAAACATGCAAGTTAAAAAGCTGAAGCCAAAACATTAAGAGAAGAAATTCCACTGTCCTATAGTAATTTTACGATATATGACACTCAAATAATAAGGATGCCGCAGTAATATCTGAGAATCAACTGCAATCTTACATCAAAAGATCATAAAATCACTCAATAAACACAGTAATCCTTTCTACTTAAAAGTTCAGTGCCCAAAATGATCCTAAGAAAAATTGAATTCTTAAGTCTTGTGACCCTACAGCCATGAAAACTGTAAGAACTGCAATCCTTCCATAATGTCTTGAAGTGGACAACTTCCGCCAGCTCCTTTTATGGATAACAGGAAGAGTTTCTAACCCAGCACAAGGTTCAAAGTATCTTAATCATAAGCTCCACACGAACACACTTACACACACGGACACGAAAGGAATGAAAAATATACAGAAATTCAACAAAGGTATCTTTGTCATCAGTCATAGCAATTCTAAGGCTTCCCTGGTCTGGCGACTTATTACTTGACTCTGGCACACCCTGAAAGCATAATCTTTGCTCCTCATCTGACTTCTGTTTACGTCGCTTTGAACTCTGCTAGCTTTACTCTCGTTCCTAATTCTGGTGGCTTTCAATGGGGTTACGTCCTCTTTTCTCGCTTCTTCTTCGCTCAATGGACTTCTTCACTTCAGCTCTCGTTCCGGCTGCTGTTGCACGAGACCGATTCTACCACAGACAAATACTGTGCGTTTTCTTCTCAATGATAAATAAGAATCAATCTATCCGTTTTTCGTCATCTTGGTCGTCTTTTGAACCTCACATTTCGTTCGGCGTATAATGAAATTTTAAGTTACTGATGTGAGCTTAAGCAGAATTTCATAAGAAAAGCAGGCGGAACTTGGTTCGTTTGTAAGTTTAAACGACAAATACTACCCCACATTGCTTTGTCTACTTCTTCCCCTCCAGACTTTTAAAGTGAAGAGATTCGTTCCATATAAAAGCACTGAGTAGTTTTTCATGAAATCAGCACTGACACAATCGTGGAAAAATGTGTATACTAAATTTTTTTTTTTATTGTAAGCACTGCTCTCTTGGGCAGTGACGGTCTATAAAACAACAAGCTACTTTTCCAGCATTTCTCTTGAAATAGTCAGGAGAATTTGCTCTTATAGATACTTCAACAAGTTCCTTCCTCTCCTTCCTCTTGTCCTGCGGTAAAGTCGCTACACAAGTCTATTTCCATGTGCATTAATTCACATCTTGCTCTAGTGCTGCAGTTCCCGTGAATACTTATGACTCTTCCAACAATACTGAGCGGAGACTGCTTTGACCTTTCCTTGTTACGACCTTCCGTATTTTCTTTGTTCTGTGATTACGTATCCAGAAGGCTGTCATTACTTAACGATTCCCTTTGACAGCCTGACACAATTTTCGTTGACTTAGAGCTGCCTCGACTTCCTTTAGATGGAAAAAAATGCAATTACGTACATTCTGCACAATATCTCACCTATAAGCCTTTCCTCTTTATAGGACGTGACTCAAAAAGGTGCTATCCTTCTAATTCTCGGCAAGTACTTCAGAAATGGATTGCAGGTCTCATTTCCCCTCACCAAACTGGTTGTGACCAGTCAGTTAACTGTCAAGTACCTAATTCACTGCGTACACACTGCCAAAATGGGTTTCAAGGGATTAGATGTCCGGCCGTCAACCAGCGATGCTAACGTCATAACCATAAAACTACGGGGCCCAAATTATACGGAGAGAGAGAGAGAGAGAGAGAGAGAGAGAGAACTACTGTGAATATCAGCTTACGTAAACTCTCTTTTCCCTTCGTGTAAAAGTGAAAATGATTCTGTATGCTGTAAACCAAGAAACATTAAAAATGAAGTAATATAATAGGGCAATGAAAATTTTATCATTTTAAAGTGTAATTAAATTTGAAATATAACATGTTAAAAAAAAAATTAATACCGTGACTCTAAAACAAAACCTATTCAATCTATACCTAACCTAACTACACCCAGGATGAGAGCGTGGTTGGGGACGAGGTAGAAAAAGCAGTTATTTGAGAAGAGACTGGGGAAAGACAAAAGGAAACGAAAGAACGAAGGGGGGGGGGGGGAAATACCCTGAAAAGAGAGAAACTAACAAGAGCAGAAGGAGAGGGAGTAACAGAGTCCGGAGAAGGAAGTGGGTAATAGATCAATCCTATAGGAGGAGGTGGATGAGCAGTCCTTTCTGTCGCCCACATCAGTCATAATCACTCGTTAGAAGCATCACCTTTGCTTCTATGAGACCGCTAACAACCCCTGACCTCTCTGCGCCGCCTCTCACAGCAACCTTTCTATTGACCTTTTCACTTAACCCCTCCCACAAGGCGTCGGAGGCGTTCCTTCCCACCTCCTCCTTTCCCTTCGAAAGCTTCTGGGTCTCTAGCGAACAAGTCTAACTATAATGAAAAAATATATCTCTGAGGCAGAGAAACGTGAAGAAGGGAAGAAGTTTAAATATGAAGAAGATCTGGCGAAAGCATTATAAGAAAATTAATTCGTTTTTTACATAAGTACTGAAAATTTTTCTTTGATAATAAAAAATACAACTATTTCACGCCGATATACCGACACAAAACTACTAAATATTGAACAAGACGCCTTTTTTAAGGTTCCCTCAGTACAAGGGAATTTTTATAAGAGCGAATTTTCCCTACAGTTTACCTGAAAACATAAAAAAAAAAAATTTAAATTACAATATCTACTTCTCAAGAGCACTTCTGAGCAATGCTAAAGCCTTACTCGCTGCATGGCTGAATGAAAGCTTGCCTGAACAAAGAGACTGCAGGGGAAATATCCACTTTAGACAGACCTCTTTAAACTGAGTAAGATAGATAAAGCAATTACAAAGGAGTGCATATATGTACAGAAATTAACATATGTAACAAATGGAAAGGCATGAAAGTGTGTGTACAAGAGAGAGAGAGAGAGAGAGAGAGAGAATCTGGAACATTTCATAAAATTAAGGATGAAAGCGAAAATCCATGGGAGACTTTCCTACATTGTTACTGTGGATGCAGAGAGAGAGAGAGAGAGAGAGAGAGAGACTCCCATTCATCACGGAAATCGATAGTGTGTTTCCTTGACCTTTGTTGGGTGTGACCTTTCTCTTTAAGGCGTGGTATATTTTTAAGGACTCTTTAGCAGTGACCTTTAACCATGGGTTTTTAACAACCTTGTTATAGATATAACCATAAGTAGTTGTGACCTTTATAACTATGACCTCCGACAGTTAAGACCTTTAAAAAGTCACCGTTCAGTTCACCAGTCTGATTTAAGTTATTTCTCTTTAGAAATTCATTTAAAGATATCAATTTTGTTGGTATTACCGTGTCATAACGTGGACTTTCCTAAGCCTTTCGTTTTTTATTAAAGTAAAATTTCTTAGATGGGTCAGTCTTCTCAGGGATAAGTATTTTTAGTAAGTACCCTCTTCCAGTCGTGATTTTTTTTTATATAAAACTAACCCCTCCCAGTCAGTGTCCAGCTACTGAGACATTTCAAGGTCTCTTCTGACCTTCCTACTGAGAGTTAGGGTTGAGTCATGCAAGGAGGGTTATATAAATGAGAGAATTATACGGGGAGGAAAATCTACAATTGGAAACAGTTAGGAGAGAGACCCCAAATTTTGGGCCATGAATGAAAAAATCGAGAGAATGAAGGTGACAGGAGACAGATGGGAGGGTAATTATATGGGTGGAAAAGGAGAGGTGATGCAAACAGCAAGATAAGGAACACTGACGAAGACGGATGTCCACTCTCATCTGCCTCTCCCATCTCCAACGACTAATGTTTCAGGACATCCATTAGCCGCCATTATTTCTTAATTCCTCAACAATCCCGTCTCTGAAATCCATTCCCAAGGGAATCTCTTTCTCCACGGCTACAACCTTCCTTCAGCATCGCCAGCGCTCCACACTGCAGCTATATTCTATATTTTGAACCAGCACTAAGCTCTATACATTTTAATCCATTGTAAAACAATATACTACTTCAGGAATTCCCTGCAGTTAAGGAAGGAGACATCCTCTCATATGTTTCCCCACACCTTAGCTTTTGTCATTTCAATGGGAAGGTATTCCTTGACCTGATGAACTTTATCGGAAAGAAAGATTACATAAACCAAGTGACCTTTTCAGTCAACTACGATTTACCCCCGAGCTAGCAGAATCAACTCGACATTAGTTACTCTGAATTCCACACACACACATACACACACACACACTAACACACACACTCTTTCTCATTTATATGCATATATATATATTATATGTGTATGTATACATGCATATATATATGATATATATATAAGTACACACATATATAGATATGTATGTATGTATTATGTATGTACACATAATATATACATACATTATGTATGTATGTATATACACGCACAGCGAGAGATTGAGCGAGAAAGTCATGTCATGACAAAATATGTAAATGGCATTCGCCGTCACAAAAGAAAATGCATATGCAATAAAGCTGTAATAATAAACGTAATAAAACTAGTAATACATCTATCTGAAAATTTCCCAGAACTGATAAAATTCACATTTTACCCTTTTTAATTTTAACAAAATCAACTTACGAAAAAAAAATTTAAAGCAACGCAACCTCGCCCTCGAAAACAACTAAACTCATGTAGCTAATGCTTTTGGCGTTATTATAATAAAATGTTCTCGTTAATTATTTAAATTTCAAGTACAATAACAAGGACAAATTGACCTACTATCTCCACATCCTATTAACAGCGCGTAGTGATTAGGAAGACTACAAACTGTCAGTGTATAATAATAATAATAATAATAATAATAATAATAATAATAATAATAATAATAATAATAACAGATGTTAATTACCAAAAACCCATAGCCATAAGGAACAACAAATCATTACCATCACAAATGGAGGTTACATATCAAGTGAGCCAAGTACCTCACTTGAGCATTTGCAGAAAAAAAAAAAAAAAAAGACGTGATTTCAAAGCTGCTTTGCGAGTTGTCCCAACCCCTTTTTGCTAAGGCTTCTTTTAGGAAGTTCCAAACCCAGCCCCAACCAGCTCCTCCCCTCATGCTACAAAGTTCCCCTTATTTTTTTTTTTTTCTTCCTGCCACAAAGGTTTCCTCCAAGAGCGGACAAGCTGGTCATCTCCACACGAGCCACCAATGAGATCTCTTCCTCTTCCTCTGCCAGGTTTGCAAGTTATGGGGAGGATAATTTACATCAGCTGATGCGCAACTAATGCGTTTGAGGCTATAAAGTCATAAAAAATCAAAGTATGACTTTTTTTGCTTTAAAGTAAGTAGCAAGAGTATAAAATTTCAGATAGTAATTGCATCACTACAACGACGACTTCACAGATTTTAAATTCACATGTTCAAGGTCGTTAAATTTTTATACTCTTATCTCATGCTCTGATAATTCACTCTTGCTGATTAACCTGGTGGCCGAAAATATATAACGATAAATTTCTCGTACGTAGGTATCAAGAACAGAAGTAAGCTAACTGTCAAGGGTTTTAATTTTACCATGGCAATGCATTATTTCCATAAGATAGTATTCCATTTAAATTTATAAATCAAAGGATTAATTCAGCTTAAAATAATTACGACACTACAGTTCGTTGATAAAACTATATGACATTGCAAGTACAAAGTAGCAGTTTCTTATAAAAATGAAGCAACTTGCCATCAGTTGAGAAACGAACAGTTTGCTAACAAAGCAAAGAAAGTTGACATATACATCTATTTTATATATATGTATATATAAATATATACACTCACACACACACACACACACACATATATATATATATATATATATAAAATATATATATATGGGCTGTTTAGTATGCTGCATTAATATCTGCAGTTGAAACTTGCAAACAACTACACACCCACTAGGAACATCAGAAGAGATACAAATCTAGAACAATACGAAACTTTAAGTAAAGAAATATGCTAAAAGTCTTCCCTCTACAAGTATTTTGAAATATTGTACATAATGAGTGTAAGATAAAAAAAAAAACAGAGCAGCTATTCTGAACATATATGAAGCTTTAAATAAGCAGAAAAGAAAATTCTATAAAAAGGTTACGCACAAACATTCTGATGAAAATCTTTCATTGGCTGACGTTTAGCAAAAACAAATTTTTTTACTCGCTATAATGCCATTATGAATTATTAGCAAAAACACCAACAAAAAGACGGCGAACAATAAAAAACTGAGCGAGAAGTGAAAAATCCTGATAAAAAGATAATAATCTTCTATCCCCACATCTATGTAATGCGATAAACTGCCGTCAGCAATATTCCATCCCCACCGTCAGCACTCTGACCGAGCCTTGACGCTTGGAACACGTTCCATCGTTCTCTGTGAAACGTCACTAATATTTCCCGGTAAAAGTATGACGCATAAACACACTCACTGCAGAGGCCCGCCTAAGTATTCAATAGAGCAAAGGCACCTTTGGGAACACAAGGAAACAAGGTCTAGCTGGCCATAAAAGAACTGTACTTCATTTTCTCCAATTCCTTCTTCGTCTCTTGCTTACGCCTCTAAGCTGCAAAGGCATCATGGTCATGACACTTCCCTCAGTACATCATCTACTAACGCGCGCGCGCGCGCACGCACGCACACACACACACACACACACACAAAGAAACATTTACGTGAAAGTCTGATGAATAAAAACTTCCATGAGCTTTATGAAGGTATCTGATGGACGTGCTCGTTCTCTCTCTCTCTCTCTCTCTCTCTCTCTCTCGTGATACTTAATGCTGTCAATCTAAGACTTTAGCCATTTAATGTTATGAGTGAAGCCGCCTGGCTGTCTGGCTTCATGAGAGAGAGAGAGAGAGAGAGAGAGAATTCCCAATACTCTAATTTTCCAGCATATATACTCACGCAACCGCAAGGTATGGCGAGTACCATGAATAAGAGCGTTGAATATACTGTACATACACACTTTTAATTCTATACGAAATACACATCCCGTTTAATTACATTCGTCTGTATATGCATATATAAATTAAGATGGCAGGGAAGGCAACGCACGCAGTTCACGACTCGGTAAAAATCTTTCTGCCGACGGTGGTGAACGACTGCACTTCCTCTGCACGTCCTTCCTTTCCAAACGAACGCTGAAACCATAGGCGTTACAGGAATATGTAAATTGGCGAAGTCGTTAGCGCGAGAAGACAAGGGAGGTCTCGATCATAAGGAAGTCACGGCTGCTTGGAAAGGGCAACCTTATTTACGTCTCGAGTTCCTCCAGGAATGAATGCGTCGACTTTCTTTTACACTTTCTTTTCCAACTTTTGTTTTTTCATTTTTTTTATTTAGTTATTTGTTTTATACCGCTGTCAATGAGGCTGTTCCGTGTTCATGAAATGATCTTATCTGTCTGCTAAAAAGCCCGAGCTGGCCAAAGATCAATTTAATCTACCACAAATAAATTGCTTGTCAGTCCACAGGATATCTCCATAGAGTAATTAATGGATTCCTGCAAGTGTACATTAGCATGATACAAAAATTTACATAACTTAAAATTAATGTACCTGCGCGAGTTAGTACTAAAGAGAAAAGAAAAAGATAAATAACCACACAAAGGGGTTCAATTCCCAAGGACACTGCAGGGAATTTATGAAATCCAGATTCAGATTCGCCCGATTTATCAAATCTTCTTACTGCTCACTCCGTAATATATATATATATATATATATATACATATATATATATATATATATATATGTATACATTATGCTGAACTGTTGATAAATCCCTTGTGCTGAATATTTCTACAATCCTACACGCTTAATACCCCTAAACAGAATGCTTATGGTGGTTTTAGGGGTTACCTCATAAAGGTCAAAGAAAGGCGTTTTGTTTGATTCCTTTAGCGTCCCTGAAACAAATAAAGTTGAAATTTCCTTGAATCATACTGCGGATAATAAGGGAAAATCATCATAGAAGTTATCACACATGTGACAACAAGGCCTCACACACATTTTAAGGTTCATTTGACTATTTTTTACTAATATTAAGGCTTCTGTCCTATAATGGCCCCTCAGCTCATTGGAATAACTGATATTTATATAAAAACTTTTTGTTGTCAAGTGAAAAAAGTTTGGCGAGATGAGGCACACGTGTCGGGCTAGAATACCAAACGAACGGTCGTGACGTCATTCAATATATCATGTGACCAACAGAAAGAGCCTCGTGTCATATCGTGATTGGTTAGTTATTATGACGTCTTTCATTAATTTAAAGTAATGAATAGGCTTTATCGTTATTGGCTGATTTAATTAGAGTGGTGTGATTGGTTAATGTGAAAATGCCACAGCACATAAATAAATATCTTTGATCACAGAGCGATCAGTGTGGTTGGGGAGAGGACAGGGAATTTAGTGATCTATTCTTTTATCGCATTGAGAGCTTTGCACTAAATTTTATCTCCTTTACACGCTGAAACTATGGGGATGAGAGTCCAGAAACCAGATGGAAATGGCAGCAAGCGTCAGTGAATGCATTTATACTTTGTTAATCGAACCCTGCGAACCCTACAGACTTCAGCACTTAATCGCTAATGAAGATAATAATGTATTTATGTTATCTCTCCATTGTTCCTGGAATAGGATGCGGCAGATGAAATGACATTATTCGCCATATTAATAAAATCGAAATTACTCTACCTTGTATTGCTCTCGCGCTTCCTGAACATTAAGTCCTTCCTTTCTAATACTTCTTTTGCACACACAGAAATAGACAGACACAGACACGCACGCACACATATACATATATATAATTTATATATTTATGTACATAATGTATGTATATATATATATATATATATAAATATTTTATGTATATACTGAGAGAGAGAGAGAGAGAGAGAGAGAGAGTACACACACACACACACACACAAGCAGTAATTAGCTCCAACTGTATTCCTAAGAAATAAAACAAGGTGAAAGCCTGTAAACCACTTAATAGCAAACATGTCGAAGCGTGACCCAATATGAAATGAAGGAACCATACCTCATATTAACAATACCTTAGACACCACCTTAAAAGTATATACGTCACGAAATATTTATTCAGGCCGTTTGCTCGTCCTGGGGAATGATTCTACGAACCTGAACTAGGAAGTACAAACACTAGGAAAATGACAGAATAAAAATAAATAAAATTTATGAAACGAACAATAAAATTCATTAATCACCTAAAATAATTTAAAATGTGAGATTAAATTCATGATATGTTTCCGAGTAACTATCGAGGAGGAAAAAATACTGTATTTCATATAATTATTGTAACATCTTTTAGTCTCTTAGTACCATCAAAAGCTAGTAAAAGATTTTAAAAAGTTATTTAAAAGAAGTTCATTAGTAAGGACACAACGAATTTTTAACAATATAAAATACTTATAAAATTAACAATTTTACAACCGCCCGAGCAGCATTCTTTCTAACAGGAATATCATGTTCACTCAACTGTTTCGGCTTTTCTTCACCAATTTTATTAACCCTCTCATTAACGCTCTTTCATAATCAAATAACTATCTTCCAGACCGTTTATTTCGATCTTATGAGAGAGAGAGAGAGAGAGAGAGAGAGAGAGTTTCAGCCCGGTGTGGTAAGGTTTACCTCGCCGAGGCACTCCCGTTCTTAATTATATGATATATGATATGCTATGACGGATTGCTGATCACTCACGTCTGTTTAGATTTGTCTCTTTCGAGTTTCTCTCTGTCGCTCTCTATCTCTTGCCATCAGATTCCACCAACGGAGAGAAAATACTTCCTACGCAAGGCCATTTTATCAGCCGGGTCAAATTACCACTACTCTATTCCCCAACGCATTTCGTGAAATTTCCTTTCCGGAGAAAACCCGGTTAACGAAGCCCTGAGCAGCAGTAATCAAAACCGGTTTTCCATCAACCTGGTCTTAGAAATTAATGTGGCTGGCTCCTCCAGCTATTGACCCGGGATTATTAAAGCTCATCGGGGCATTTATATTAATGATTTTCAATGCAGCCTCCCTCTGGGTACAGAGATACAGACGTGCGCGCGCTTTGTAATGAGGGATTTCGTGGTATTATTGGCATTATTGCTTGCACCCTCCTCTGTCGAGTTTATTTCGATTTCTTGGTGATCCTTCGACGGCGTTCACTGAATTTCTCTTTAATTTAATGGCAAGTTATATCGATTTATCTCTATTTCTATACATAATCTCTGATAACTGTAAATTCATCTTTAAAAAGCAAATAGTTCATTTGCGCCATCAAATAAAATGATCTTTTTCTGAAAATTAGAACTCAAGCACAAACGATGAAATTTAAGCAGGTTCAATTAGAGATTCTAAAAGTGTTCGATAAGTAAATCAGTTTTTCTTTCAATTACAGATTACAAAAAATATTATATAAGGAAAACAGTTCTGCATACGCAGACCGGTCCGGTCCTTTCCGATTGTCCAGATAAAATAATTCACACCACTTGAAACTTTAAATTCCTGCGTCAAATAAAACATATGACACCAGATCCACTCGAAAAGCCCTGCTTTCATTATTTAAGCAGAATTAAAAGTGGAACGAGCCAAACATGTTTGCATCCATAATCAAATAGGATTTTTGGGGCGAAGGACGACGGGGCAGGCAATCGATATCATCTTCATCTGCCTCCGGCATAATGGAAAAAGAAATATAGGGAAAAACAAAGAATGGTAACCAAAGAGCCCTCCTTGTAACATGAAAAGGGAAAACAAAATATCGAGAGAGAGAGAGAAACAGAACCACAGGAGACAAATCCACAAACACCTGAGTATCACGAGAGAGAGAGAGAGAGAGAGAGAGAGATATTCACCTTCAACAAAACCCTCTTCCGGGACCTTGGAAACGAATTATTTTTCCGCATAAAAGGAAAAGGGATTTGCTGTCATTAAATCCGGAAAAACAGTTCACCTCAATACCTAAGCAGGCTCACTTCCAGCACCCAAGAGAAATTGGTTTTCAGTATCACAAGAAACAAATCTATCTTCTTCACTGAAAGAGAAACAGATCTGTTGTCACCCGCACAACACATCTATTTTCAGCAAGTTTCTATAACTGAAGAAAATTAAACTAATTTATTAATACTTGGAAATAGAGACTAAAGGGTTCTCAATGGGAGACCTCAGGTAGCCTTCACGATCGTACAGGAACAAAGATGACGCGCAGGTGTGTGTGTGTGTATAAAGTAGCTCTTAGTGACAGAGAAAAAGAATTATTTTCACGTACAGAATAACACAGCTGAATGAATAAAAATTATTTATGCTTCATAAACATCTTATAAAGTAGCGGATAACCTAATGAACATAAATTCAGTACTCCAGTGCTAATGAACCCATCTCCCCAACCAATACCCCCAAAACAATAAAAATAAGAGGGCCTTGAAGAGGGATAAAAGATTGTAAAAATGAGGAAAACAGAAGCAGGAAAAACTCCAAAGCTTCTTTGTATATGTGTATTCAAACCTGAAAGATCCATGTGTCTTAAACACCATCATTTTGGATATTTTACTCGATTTTTTTTATCTGTATTTACCTCTACTTCCAACGTCTCTTACATTTTTATATTAACTTTAGCTTTTCTGTGAAGATTGCAGGCATTTTTAATAGTAATTTAGGGTTTGTTCCGTATGAATCACTACATATAATACTGCACATAATACTAAGACCAATATCTTCCTCCCCTTAGATTTGAACCGCCGACTAGTGAAGTATCAGACAAAAGTCTGCCACCAAACCCTTTATGAAACTTCACTGAAATTCATGAATATTTTTAGACTCGTGAGAATAAGTAACAACGTCTGAGGAGGGAATAAAAAACAGATAGGAACAATTTATGTTACTGGTTAACAATGAATGGTGTACAACCTTCGAATTAAGAGTGTAATGATGTGGGACACAACGAGAAACACCCCTCTCTGTCCGTACGCAAGCAACGAAGCACAGCGGGCGCTTTTCCATTTGCAGATATACGAGTTACGTGGAAGCACCTGTCAATAAATACTGGCCTGTGCAAGCATACCATGCAGTCAATAACAATCCATCTTTGTCTCTCTCGTAACCTTTCTCAATTTCACTGATGTGAGAGAGAGAGAGAGAGAGAGAGAGAGAATGGTGACTGGCTGCCCTTTTACTGGCACACTGTGTATTGGGCACTATCCAGACACTTTAATCTCGTTTCTTGCATATTCAAGGCAACAACAGACAAAGGGGTCACTCCACTATTCAATTTATTCTTGGAAAAGAACGAATATATTTTTTTTTCACTTTTAAGAAACTGAGTCCAAATCAAATATTTGTTATTGCAGACGAAACAAAAAAAAAAAAGGGAAATGAAAAAGCAGAAAAAAGGTTCCAAACCTCAAAAGGTGGAAAACAAAGGAAGGCATCATCTCTATCAACTACAGGTCGATATAAAAACGCACGAACACACAAATCTCTCTCTCTCTCTCTCTCTCTCTCTGTGTGTGTGTGTATATATATATACATGTATATATATACACGTGTGTATATATGTATATATGAAACTTCATCACTTACAAAATTGTTCTGTGCATTAATACAATAAATAACAGGACCTCCGTAACTTTTAATGAATAAATACCTACGCTAAATACCATCCTGTTTAAATGAGGTCCTGTTATTAATGTATACTGTATATATATACATATATATATATAACATATATATATGTATATAAACTGTATATATATATATATATAGTAAAACGTCGATATAGTGTGCATCATACAAGAAAAAATAAAAGCATATCTAATGTGTGCAATATATATATATATATATATATATTCCTTGCTAGGAGTGTCACCTCTCCGCAGCCCTCATGCTCCATTTTTGCAAAACACATCTAGAAGAAGGCAAACCCCACACACAGAACAAGGGAGATTAAAACTTGACAATTGATTTGTCAGGGTCTTTGTACAGTACTTTCCCTTCCTGAACCTCCCCTAAATCACCTGCTTTGTGCTTCACCCTCTTTTATGACTTTTCCTGGCCGAAAACTCCTCTTTTCCAGGCAAGACCTGCATCCAGGACTTGACAGGTGAAATACCCAAGGGTGGGCCTAACAGTATTCGTGCATGAAGGGTTGTTCGCATCAGTACGCACAAGGCAGCAAGCACTGGCAGAGAGAGAGGTCATATAAGGCCAGGTCAGGGGCCGACAGGCAGCAGACAGGTGACTGACCCGGTACAAACCACAGAGTGCTACTCTGGCCCTGAGCACACTGCTCGAACACTGGCTTGACCGTTAGCCTACCCATCTAAGTGCCGCCTTAGTGCCAATCGTAGAAGTCCCACTTAACCGAGTATCCTATTGACTCTACATCCACGAATCTTTGCTCCAGAAACAAGGTACTGTGTGGTGGAGGGAGTTTCCGGTCAACTGAACTTTTACTCTTATCTCATACTGTTTTAATTTTCATTTGCATTTTTTTAAGACCCTAACAAGTTGTTGGTAACCCAAATTCAGTGTTTTAGAGTGTAATTTACTTGAATATATTTTGATGTCATCTCCTTCAGCCTTATGCACTCCCGTTGTAAAGATTGACTGTGCTTTGGCCCATCCAGTGATTGTTTTCCTTTCTCTACATTGCAGAAAGGTTGCGTATCGAGCTTGAAATCATCTGCCTCCACTGTGCCCATGTCCATCTATCAAGCAGTCAAAGTGTTATATATCAGCCTTAATTCTTTATTGCGTTGGGACTCAATTCTAACACTTGTATTAATTCACTTGAAAAGTGCTAAGAGCCCAACATATACAGCTCCCTGTAATTGATCTTCTGAGCATTTCTCTCCAGTCGTTCCCGTACTTGCATTGTCAGATAACTTAATTTTACTCTCTTTACGTGAGTGCTGGTTCCCCAGTCAGATATGTAACTGCCAAGGTAAGAACTCCCAACTTCACTAACACATGTAATAATATATATATATATATATATATATATAATCAATTTCCTTTCCCACATGAGCGACGACATGCACAACCCGTCACGTCACCCTGTAAGAGAACTGATAGACCTTTATGATAACCGGAGTGTGGACATTACGTAAGGTCACGCAGGAATATCAGCAGAAGACATCAGGCGAGAAGCGAAATGCCAAGTAAAGTTCACACACAGCAAATACATCGACGTGACAAAAGATGCAATAGGTTATCGTTCCTTGACGTATGTAATGAAAGTCTGTTTTAAGTATAAAAACAAGACCTGTCAAGGGTATTGATCCAAGATAAATGCAGTCAACGAATGGCTGAACCATCTCTTTCACACCTCATTATAAAGCAACCTTTGGAAAATATTTATTGTCAGTACGTCTTCAGATTATCTAATCAAGAACTGGCATTACTCAGGAGTATTTCTAACGGAAGCAGGCTTTTCAAGTAAATATCACCAAAACTAATAAAAATCCTAACATTCCCAAAATCTTAACATTTCAGTATTCACCTAAGAAGAGAATAATGCATAACCCTTTCAAATTCCGTTTTCTCGCCTTCTGTTCTTAAAATGCCAGAGGCAAATGTGGGACTTTTGTCAGATAAGGTTTCCTAGCAACAAAAGTAAGTGCCCTGACGATAATTCTCTCATACTTTTCTTGTAGTGAGTAAGTCAGAATTAAACCATTATGCCTGTCTTGGCTGCAGTGCCTTCAAAACTATTCTAGACGTCATCAATAATGCTATCTTAAGCATAATCCCACTACACTGTTCATACTTTAATAGTGATACTGTTCTTATATAAAAATAGAAGCGAGCCTTAAAAAAATCACGCCTATTCTACGATATAGACAACGAATGTTAAGAAAAACTTATGCTAAAGTACGAATTTGGAGGATTTTACAGTGTATACCAAATGGTAGCAAAACCATCAACAACTGAGTATGTATATATATATATATATATATACTGTTCATATGGATAGATACAGTGTATATATATATATATATATATGTATATATATATATATATATATATTACACACATATAATATATATAAATATACACAGATTGGTAGCTGATGTTTTCAAAAAGGATGTAAAACTTTAAGCAAGCTCACGTACGAGAGAGAGAGAGAGAGAGAGAGAGAGAGACTTTGCTCGCAAGAAAAGCAAGTAAAAGAATTAGTCCTTAAACACATGGAAGAGGTGGCTGGAAGATGGATTAATGCCACGGCAAACATTTGGCTTTCATCCCGACGAGGTTCCCGGATATGGAGGACTGTAATTCCCAGTAGAAAAGAACTGCAAGATACCAAAACAGCCTCTCTCTCTCTCTCTCTCTCTCTCTCTCTCCAACATAATTCGCCAGCCTGTTATTTTCATATAAAACCATTTTATTTGAATGTACATCATCTGGAAAAATTCCAGGAACTTTTTTTATTATATACTTTCATTAGTTTGTCCCTCTGATTACCAGCTGAATTTGCTAACTATAAAACATAATAAAAATAACAATACAAAAAAATCGTTTACCATTATGAAATACTACAAGGATTCCTCGGGATATAAAATTCCACCAGCCCGATGGTGAGTGATGGAGGCACAGTCCTTGACACGATCAGTAACCTTACACTTATCGCCGTAAGATACGAAACCTCTTTTCCAGCGAAAAGACATATAAAATTCCAAACCGAACCACTATCACTGAAATCAATCCCACCTTTTGGTACGACAGAGGAGGGTTACAGTGATACTATCTAGTCTTCCACATATCGATTCATCTCTGTTAAGTGATCCTAACAACAAGAAAATTCAGCGAATTACTATGATATTCAAGTTCATGAATATAACTTTACATTTTTCCGACTTCGTTTTTCTCTTGCTTTAAGCATTTCTGACCATTATTGTTGCTGCAAACCAATTTGTTTTATGTCTCCCCGGCTCCGTATATAATAATTATGGGGGAAAATCCCAGTAGGAGGTCTGGATTTTTACCGAGAGAGAAAACCCACAAACGAGTGAATCACACTAACGGGATTATTCTAAATTGCATAAACCATAAGGTAAGATGTTAAGAAAATACATGATAAAAATGGATGATATCTTTAATCAGTATCAATCACAAAACATAACAACATTAACTTTACTATCCAAACCTAACCAAACCTCACCCAGGGCACCGGATCTTTACCTTACCCCACCTACCCCAACCTATAGAGCGCCATGAGCCAAAATGGTGAAATGAAGAAGTTCATCCCATCCTAATCTTGCACATCGATCCAAACTGGTAAAACATGGCTAATTTATACACCTAATTAAGTGTATGTATTTGGTATTAATATTCTATATTAATTATCCAAAAAGTAAACATTATCATTCCCCTAAGCACTGGGCACAGCATACTCCTTACCTTAAGGTTGGGTGGCACTTCTTGTCCCAATCCCAGTAACTACCCAATTCAGTCAAAATTCGTTTAACGGAGGAGAGGCAGCCATAAGTGGCATGGTTACCAGTCGGAGTGATTATCTTACTTCCAGATGAATAGAGAATCATTTCAAAAGTCCAATATATATATAAGAAAACTTTTTACGCAAAGAAAGCCAATGCTAAACTGAAGGAACCCGTGCAAAATGGCCAAAGTCTGAAAACTCCACGGTACTTCGGCAAAAGAATTTGTGAAGTTTTAATTGGTTCATGGAAAGCGCATGCGCTACAGGCATCTATCACCTCCCACTGTCCAACCAAAACAATAACAATGGACTTTCGGAAATGATGCACGCCTTCATATCTTCATCGGTACCTACAAGACTTCACTTGCCTCATATGTGCCCATGGAAAAAGACTTTATCCGACCACTTCTGACAGTAATACCGCTGTTGCTGTGAATTCAAGTATTAGAGAATTACCCATGAAATGACAGATAAAATAGCACACGAATGATAACAAATGTCTTTTTTTTCAATAATTAATGTGGAATAAAGAGTAAAAATACCAGGAATTTTACTCTTTTTATACCGAGTATATGTGTAATTATGTAGTTAAGTGCATAAATTAGTACTTTTTATCCTTAGTGCGTAGTTTCAATAAGTCCTTCAAAACAACCTATCCTTTGTCTACAATTAATATTATTCTTCTCTAATCTAGCTAAACACATTAAAATGAAATTACAAATCGATCTAATGTGCATTTAAGCCACCCCACAATCTACCCATGCATACTTCAGAAAGGGAGCAGAAGTCCCTGCCTTCCGAGTCCTACAGATAAATATACTAGATTCCTGTTTTGTCTAATAAAACGCAACATTGGTCGGGAGGTTGCATTTTAATCCATTTTTATGAAATATTGATCTACCTTCATGATATGTTTGTAAAGAAACACATCTTCAGTGTAACATTTCCGTAGATGCTCCTTTTCATTTCATATCAAATCTAGAACTGTTCTTAGTAATCTTACAATAATTAGAGATTGGCTGTTATTTCCCTCAACATTATCCTACATTAAGTTCCTCATTGGACTGGTCGATATCGTACTCGGCTAGCACTCTGCTAGGCCCGAGTTCGATTCACCGGCCGGCCAATGAAGAATTAGAGGAATTTATTTCTGGTGACAGAAATTCATTTCTCGCTATAACGTGGTTCGGATTCCACAATAAGCTGTAGGTCCCGTTGCTAGGTAACCAACTGGTTCTTAGCCACGTAAAATAAATCTAATCTAATCCTTCGGGCCAGCCCTCTCCAGGAGAGCTGTAAATCAGCTCAGTGGTCTGGTTAAACTAAGGTATACTTAACTTTTTATCCTACAATAGCTCTTTAGGAAAGGAAAGTGTTACAATAATGGAATAGTATCTGTAGGTCTTTTCCTCCTTTTACCCCCTAAGTTCTCTCCTTCGGAATAACCGTATGAGAATCAAATGATCCGACTCGGTGGTCTGGTTAAACTATTTACCATAATAATGATAACCCTTCAAGCTCTGGAAACACATGGGCAAGAAGGGTCTGTCCGTTACAATGGCTTTCTCAAAATACATGTACGTATGTGTGTGTGTTTGAGAGAGAGAGAGAGAGAGAGAGAGAGAGAGAGTCCATCCCTATGGGAGTGGCGGATAACGGATTACCTAGCCAAGGCCTCTCCTATATGGATTCTGATGCAAAATGCCACATCGAACAGGAAAGGGAATCTAAACAGATACCCGGAAACAGAGCCTGATAATCTATCTGTCTGGATAAGCCACGATCTTCAAAACATTTCCTAAGAGTCGAAAACAAATAGCAGAAGTGGAAAAGGGAAAAGCGGAAATCTCCACCCTATATTTACAGTGATGACTGTCAGACTCAAATATTGACTCAATTAATTGCTCTTCACTTAATCAGTTTCAAGGTCACTAAAGAGCAGCAGAGACAGGCAGTGGCCCCTGGTGACTCAGCTGGTAGACCTACAGGCCTACCCAAAATAACACATTAAGAGAGAAGTGAATGCCATACCTTAGCACCAAAACTCGAAACTGAAAAATATACCCATTTAACATACCAAGATATTCCCAGCATGTTTAATACTCGACATTCTACATCAAAAGAGTGAAAAATCTACTTCATTTGCCAGTATCATAAATCATCAGTTTTCTGTGATAACATTTTTATTTGATTAATATATGAATTTTGACACCTAGTGTCATCCTCACTCTTGACAAAACAGAAACTAGGTCTGGCAATATATATATATATATATATATATACTCCTCGTATATATATATATATATATATTATATATATATTTACTTTCTTCTGTGATTCTTCTATACTTCTTTCCAAGCGACTGGATCTTTGTTTTCCTATATAAGCTCAAAATGTGTGAATGTATTACTAGACGGTGTTGGGATACTATGTATAATATACAAAAAGTTGTTAAACAGTTGCATTTTATTATGTCCTTCCATTAATTTAAAATAGGA
>JANJGK010008323.1:0-27087 GCA_039081455.1 Macrobrachium rosenbergii
ATACCCTAAATAGGGATGACTTTTTGATATACGAAAATAAAAGTAAAATGTCAATAGAATATGGAACAGCAACAAAGGGGAGCAATTATATATATATATATATATATATATATATATATATATATATATATATATATATATATATATATATATATATATATATATTATATATATATATAATATATATATATATATATATATAAATATATATATATATATATATTATATATATATATATATATATATATATATATATATAAGATTGTGGATTTTGATTAGTGTTGTTGGATAACAGGTGCTGGAATGGCTGTAGGAATTGTGATGAATTCCATTTTAAATCATGATGAAATCAGAGTTTTAAATCTACTGGTTGAGATCATTGATTATTGTGTGTAAACTCCATCGATAGTGTGGCTTATGAATTTGTATAAGCCTTAACCAATTCATTTAGGAATTTGTATAAGCGTAAACTAATTCATTCCTGCCCTCTGAAGCTGACATCTGAATCTCAGGTGTATCGGTGTTATTGTCTGTTCCATCGTATTTAAGTATGTGTCACCTTCCCCCCCCCCTCTCTCTCTCTCTCTCTCTCTCTCTCTCTCTCTCTCTCTCTCTCTCTCTCTCTCTCTCTCTCTCTCTCTCTCTCTCTCTCTCCCTCTTTGGAGCCCTCATGGGAATACTTAATTTCCATTTTTTAATGTGAATACTGGCTTTCCACTTTTTAATTTGAATACTTACTTCCATTTTTTCATGTAGATACTTAATTCTATTTTTTTTAATGTAGATACTTACTTCCATTTTTTTTAATGTAGGTACTTACTTCCATTTTTTAATGTGTGAATACTTACTTTCCATATTTTTAATGTGAATATTTACTTCCATTTTTTCAATGTGAATACTTACTTCCATTTTTGTTTTCCAGTGCGAATACCTACTTCCATTTGTTTTCAATATGAATACTTTCATTTTTTTTTCAACGTGAATACTTACTTCCATTTTTTTTAATGTGAATACTTATTTCCATTTTTTATGTGAATACTTACTTCCCTTTTGTTTATCTGAATACTTACTTCCATTATTTTTCATCTGAACACTTACTTCCACTTTTTTTCATGGAATACTTCCATTTTTTTCATGAGAGTACTTACTTCCTTTTTTTTTCATCTGAATACTTACTTCCCATTTTTAAAATCTGAATACTTATTTCCATATTTTCATCTGTTCATCAATTTTGTCACACTTTCTTTGTTGTAACAAATCATGGTTTACCTTTACAATTGACGCCTTCGGGTTCAGTGTCTCGGGATCCATAAGATTTCCCTTATGTTCACCAAATACAGGATCACAGAATTTCTTCGTTTCTTTAATAAGATAATTTTCAATCTAAAAATGCAATTGAAGATGCAACTCATTACTCCCCCTAAAATAATTCACCTTGTCTTTTACTCTTTTATTTATATTTTTATATATTGATTGATTCATTTGTCAATTGATCTTGTTTTCTGTTCTGATAATTTATATTTTGATATGTTTATTGATTCATTTGTTTTCTTTTTAATAGCTGATCTCTGCTTCCAGTATTATCTTCTGTAACTTCTTTCAAATGGACACCTGTGGGCTTGTTCCATGATGAATAGGGGTTTATCTACTGATTAGTAATAATAATAATAATAATAATAATAATAATAATAATAATAATAATAATAATAATAATTTGTCTAAGGCGCGTAATTCATACCTTCAAGAAGAGGAACAGGTAGATTAAAGTATAACAAAAATCCCTGTCATTGTATTTAGCTGAGTAAATCAAAACCATTTTGTATCACGAACAAATTAAAATGAGAAAAATGCATCATTTTACGCGAAGAATTGCGTCATAAATTCCTGAAAAAAAATTAAATTAATACAAATGCAATTCACGCCTAAATAACGGCATTGAAAAAAAACTAAAACACCCACTAAGTGTCATTTTTCATTCGAGAGAACGACACTCGTCTGAACGAGGCGTGAAAAAAAAAAAATAAATAAAAACGTGACGGCCCCGGGAGACCCCAATTTCATTTCGTTAATTAACCTGTGGATTTTAAAAGTTAGTCCCGCAATTGCTTTTGCCTCGTGGGAGATTTATGGGGAATTCAACTCGTGGAAGCTGCGGTAATAGATGCATTGATCCGCTAATATCTTTTGGTTTTGAGTTTTTTAAAGCGGACAGGTGTCTGATGGGATGGATACAGGTGGATTTTAATGAAGAGTGGGTTGAAGACAGGTAAGGTATTTTTAATTGTCTGGTGGGGTGGAGACACGTAAATTTTTTTGTCTGGTGGGTTGAAGACAGGTAAATTTTTTTAAATTGTCTGGTGGGTGAATACAGGTAAATTTTTTTAATTGTCTGGTGGGGGTGAATACAGGTAAATTTTAATTGTCTGGTGAGGTGAATACAGGTAATTTTTTTAAATTGTGGGATGAATACAGGTAAATTTTAACGAAAAGTGGGTTGAAGGTAGGTAAGTTTTTCTTAATTGCCTGGTGGGGTGAATACAGGTGAATTTTTTTAATTGTCTGGTGGGTTAAAGACAGGTAAATTTTTCTAATTGTCTGGTGGGTTGAAGACAGGTAATTTTTTTTTATTGTCTGGGGAGGGGGGTGAATACAGGTAAATTTTAAAAATTATCTGGTGGGATGAATACAGGTAATTTTTTCATTGTCTGGTGGGGTGAATGCAGGTAAATTTTTTAATTGTCTTACGGGTGAATACAGGTAAATTTTAATTGTCTGGTGGGGGTGAATACAGGTGAATTTTGTAATTATCTTATGGGGTGAATACAAAATTTTAATTGTCTGGTGGAGTGAATATAGATAAATTGTAATTGTCTGGGGGGTTGAAACAAATAAATTTTGATTGTCTGGGGGGTTGAAAACAGGTAATTCTAAAATGTCTGGTGGGTTGAAAACAGGTAAATTTTAATTTTAATAGCGTAGTATACTACTGGAAACAATTCATGGACCTGTATGTCGAAATTCTCTCTCTCTCTCTCTCTCTCTCTCTCTCTCTCTCTCTCTCTCTCTCTCTCTCTCTCTCTCTCTCTCTCTCTCTCTGGAAAAATTGGTGCCTGTAATGCCTAAAATATACCTCTGTTATATCGTCCCCAGCTTGTGGCATTTTTATAAATGAGGTCATTACGAATGGAATTAAAAAACATTTGAAAAATGAATTGGACGAAATATTATTATTATTATTATTATTATTATTATTATTTATTATTATTATTATTATTATTATTATTATTATTATTATTATTATTCAAAGTTTCACAACAGTAGCCCACTTTGAAAGTAGCATTGAGAAATGTGGTTGTGTTCGCAATTTACAACCCAGTTAGTTTACAAAAACCTTTTACTGTTATGCGACAGATATGATAAATTATCGATATATATGTTCCTCTTATTCTTGATGATATCATGCTTGAGATGAGGAGGGGGAGAAGATTATTAAATCGTTAAATCTCCTCGCGATGATAACAAATTCGAAGCCTTTGCATTATCCTGTTTATGATAAATTTCATGAAGTCATTAGGTTTGTAAATCATCCCTTCTTTTGAAGACGGGATCAGATTCACGATTTATCTTTTATGTAGAGAAACAAAACATTCTCACCTAAAAACTGTAATGATGATTTTAAATAAATCACCATTACAGCTTTTCAAGTGAGAATGTTTTGTTTCTCTTCATAAAAGATATATTTTGAATCTGATCCTGTCTTTAAAAGGTGGAATGATTTGCAAACCTAATGACTGCATGAAATTTGTAATTAAAATTTTTTGCATGTCTCATTTTATTTGGAAAAGGCACAGAGAAAGGAAGATCTTATAATTGAAGTCGTGACGAAGGGGATAATACGTACGCAAATGATATGTAAATGAAGGTGGTACATATACGTATATAGGCCACATAGTGTTAACACTGAAGTATAGACGTGAATAGGTCTAAAATATCATCGTTTATTGGTATTTCTCTTTTGCTTTTCCAAAATGTGTATTAGTTTATTTGTACATCTCTTTTGTTTCTTTAAATGATACGTTCATTTTCCTTAGTTATCACCCGCCCCCCCCCCGCCCCTTTAACGCCTGTCTCTATCATTGTTTTGGAATAGCTTATATGATCCTGTGTTCTTTGTATTTGTTACCTTTCTTCAATGTTTTATTTACATTTGCCTCTCCCAACAGAACCTTATGAATCTGTTTTTAAAAATGTATTCACTCTTTCATTTTCATGTGGTTTATTTTATTTTCTCTTCTGTCCTTAATCATTTTCGTCCTTGTTTTATTTAAATTTGCTCCATTCTATCATAAGCGTATGGATTTGCTTTATAATATATCCGCAAAATCTTATGGATTTGTTTATGGAAATATATTCATTCTTTCATTTTCATGTTGGTCATTTTATGCTCTCTTTTGCTTATGGTAATTTTCGTCCATGTTTTATTTACATTGCTTCTCCTTGTTAAAAGCTCGTGATGAATTTGTTTTTAGAAAGTATACTCAATAATTAACTTTCAACCTAGGACCGTATTATTAATTCATTTGCTTCTATCTGTCAAAAGCTTGTATGGATATATTTTTAAAAAATATATCCAATAATTCGTTTTCAACCTAGCACCGTAAAATAATATTTCCCCTCTTATTTCCCCTCTTATATATTCCGCCCCTGAAAAGTGGCACTCCGTGCAGCCGCCTTGTGTCTTTTCACAAAGTGGCACTGTGCAGCCTTTTTTTTTCTTCTTCTCAGGGGCCGTGATAAAACGCCCAAGAACAAGCGATTGGCAGTGCAATATCTGCAGCGCCTCTGTGACGTTTTTTCCAATTCCTCCTCTCTTCATGTTTGCATTCTTTTTCATTCGGGATTAATGTGCGTGTTTTGTTTGGGTAGGTGGCGATATAAGACTCTGCCCGGGTTTGTCTGTTTGTATTAGTGAGTTTGTAGTTTGGATATAATTGCTTTGAATGTGTTTATCTCGGTTTGTTTGTGGTAAGCATATTTAAAAAAAATTTATTTTGCATATTGTTTTGAATTTGCATATCCTGTTTGTGATGCATATTCTGTTTGTGACGATATAAGACGCTGGCCGGGTTTGTCTGTTTGTATTAGTGAGTTTGTAGTTTGGATAAAGTGCTTTGAATATGTTTATCACGGTTTGTTTGTGGTAAGCATATTTGAAAAAAATATTTTACATATTGCTTTGAATTTGCATATCCTGTTTGTGATGCGTATTCTGTTTGTGATAAACACATTTTTAAAAATTGATTTAATAGTCGCTTCTACTTACAGAATTTCTGTATTTTGGAGGTTCATATCATTGTAAGGCTTTAGAAATAGAGGGTTTATCAACAATTCCTTTATGTTCGTGAATAAGTGAGATAAAGAGAATAACAAGTGAATGGAAACGTTGATTAAAAAAGAAAGAAAAGACATCTGCTTTGTAGTATTTTACTGTTCGTATGGAATGCCATGTCTTAAAATGGCTCCTGGGTGCTGCTATAATGCCTGAATTTGGTCAGACATTTTCGTTTACAATAAATGTTTTGAAAACAGTGGCAGGGAACAATGTGTTTTTGGTTTCTGGCAATTGTGTACGAGTGTATGTTTGTGTGTATGCATGTTTACATGTATGTATGTATGTATTTATGCATGTATGTATTTATATATCTTCTTCTTTGTCTTCAGCTCGCACGTTTTTATATGGGGTCGTGTTTCCTATCAGCCTTCGTATGTATGCATGTATGTATGTATGTATGTATGTAACAAAGACGTGCACTTGCAACTGAAGGCATGGAAAGAAGTCTCACAGTCTCCTGAATCCTCGGAATTTATGAGAATCACACGGTCGAAGAATTCCGTGGTAAATGAGGCATATTTAGAATAGAGCCTTTTGCAGACTTTGTGTTCGTTTAGGCTTTAAGTTTCCGTAATATTTTTTTTTTGTAGTGAAGTACTTTTATTTTAGTTTATCATTTCAAGTTTCACGCTTGTCACTTCTGCTTTGTTTGGTATAGATGTAGATTTCAATATTCTAAACATTTTGACCTAAGCAGTGAATTATATTGTATACATACATACACACACATACATACTTACATACATACATACATACATAATTCACTGCTTATGTCAAAATGTTAGAAAAGTTGAAATTCACATATGTATTCAACATAAAAGCGAGAAATGACAAATATGAAGTTTGAAATAATAAACTAAAATAAAAGTATATTTATAATATATCTATATATATATATATATATATATATATATATATATATATATATATATATATATATATATATATATATATATATATATATATATATATATATATATATATATATATATATATATATATATATATACACACTTTCAAGCAGACATACAACCCCATTTTTACCTGGAAACACCATAAACGTCAGATAAAAAAAAAGTTAAAATAAAACATTGATGCAGCACAAACAGCACAAACAACATTCAGCTGCACAATTCCGCGAAAGAACAAAACAAAAAAATGAGGATAAACACTCCTTCTCATGAACTCGCAAGGAGGGAAGAAGAAGAAGACTCACTTAGGAAGGATCTCTTTCTCCGAGAACTCCCCCGAAAATAGAGAGAGAGAAAAACACGACGGCTCGGAAGCGCTGTTCGTGTTCTGACAAGAAGAAGAAGAAGAAGAAGAAGGGGAGGAGGAGGAGGAGGAGGAGAAGAGAAGAAGAAGGAGAAGAAGAGGGAAAGGAGAAAAGAATATAATAATATTAATAACAATAAATAAGAAGAAGAAGGAGGAGGAGGAGGAGGAGGAGGAGGAGGAGGAGAAGAGAGGAAGAAGGAAGAAGAAGAGGAAAAGAAGACAATAATAGTAATAATAATAAGAAGAAGTTTCAGAAGAAGGAGAAGAAGAAGATGAAGAGAAGAAGGAGAAATAAGAGGAGGTGTCTGCGTAACAGCTTCTGGAAAACAAATTGTTCCAACCGCCAACGCAAACAAGTCTTGACAGCAACAACCAGTACTCTCCATTCATACTGAAGAGAGATGCTGAAGAGTGTTGTACGAGGGGCCCTGTCATAGGCAAGGTGGGGCCGGGAGGAGGGGAGGACGTCATGGTTAGAAAGGGGGGCTTATTTTGGTGGTTTTTCGTTTTTGGGGGGGGCTTATTTTTTTTCGGGAGACATCTTCGATTTCGTGACGGCTGTTGTACCTTTGTGATATGTTTGTTCCTTTGGAGAATAGAATCTTCGTTAAGTTTTATATATATATATATATATATATATATATATATATATATATATATATATATAATATATATATATATATATATATATATATGTATGTCTAATGTATACATATATGTATATTATTTATTTATATATATATAATATATATATATATATATATATATATATAATATATATATATATATATATATATATATATATATATATATATATTTGCCAACCAGCACTCTCATTTTTTTTTACTGTGAATCATATTCCCTGATAATTATTTAATTGTGGATCATAATCCCTAATAATTATTTTTGTGTGAATCTTAATCCCCCGATAATTATTCTGTTGTGAATCATAATCCCTGATAATTAATTTATTGTGAATCACAAACCCTGATAATTATTGTTGATCAATAGTAAAGTGAGCCTCCATGTTGTTATGTTGAATATTCTGTTAAATTTATATGCATATGATAGGTTGTATTGTTTCATTCATATTTATTTTCTGGTTATCGCCATCTGTAAACGCAATGAAGACGAAAGAAAAATTATATTCATCCCAAGTGGGTCACATTCAAAGATTGCTGCAGTGGAATAATATCTTAGTTTTCCAAATTCCTTGTTTTACTGTATTTTTGTGCTGAAAAATATTTAAGTTTTCCAGATTCAAAGTGTTACAGTATTGCTGTATTGAAAAATATTTTAATCTTCCATATTCCCAGTATTACTGTATTGCTGTATTAAAGAATAAATATTTTAGTCTTTCATATTCCTAGTGTTACTGTATTGCTGTATTGAAGAATATTTTAGTCTTGCATATTCCCAGTGTTACTGTAATGTTGTACAGAAAAAATATTTTAGTTTTCCAAATCCCCAGTCTGTTACTGAAGTTGAGGCCTGATTGCGAACTTGATGTTGCAGTGGTTCCTGAAACACGAATGAAAATGTAGATATGTAAAATAATCCCTGATGTTTTTAACATCCTTGACCGCTTTATCCACTCTCTTCTTAACTTGATAATGTAATGTTTCCATTTCGCTTGCATATCTCATTGATAATTTAGTGTTTCCGTTTCGCTTGCATATCTCATTGATAATTTAGTGTTTCCGTTTCGCTTGCATATCTCACTGATTATTAAGTGTTTCCACTTCGCTTGCATATCTCATTGATAATTTAGTGTTTCTGTTTCTCTTGCATATCTCATTGATAATTTAGTGTTTCCAGTTCGTTTGTATAGCTCATTGATAATTTTGTGTTTCCATTTCGCTTGCATATCTCATCGATAATTTTGTGTTTCTATTTCGTTTGTATAGCTCGTTGATAATGTAGTGTTTCCATTTAGCGTGTATATCTTACTGATAATTTAGTGTTTCCATTTCGCTTGCATATCCCAGTGATAATTTTGTGTTTCCATTTCGCTTGCATATCTCATTGATAATTTAGTGTTTCCATTCCGCTTGCATACCCCAATGATAATTTAGTGTTTCCATTTCGCTTGCATATCTCATTGATAAATTGGTGTTTCCCTCTTCTTTCAATTAAAGTTATTCTCTTTTAATGAGTTACACCACACCTTCCTCATACATGAGTCTATTTTGAATATTTTAATATTAAATTAATCTGCAATCCTGATTTTGAAATACATTAAACAGCCGTCAATAGGAAAGCATCCCTGTTATATTGTGGACCCTTTCTCATAACAGAATTCCTGTATTGATTAAAATACAACACACAGCATACTAATATTATTACCATCATTATTAATAGTATTATTATTCAGAAGATGAACCCTATTCGTATGGAACAACCCACCAAAGGGGCCACTGACTTGAAATTCAAGATTCCAAAGAGTATTAAGGTGTTCATTCGAAAGAGGTTACAGAAGGTAATGGGAAATGCAGAAAGAAGAGATCAGTTATTAGAGAAGGAAAATGAATTAATAAATTAATAGGTAAATAGATAAAAATGTAAATAGATCATTAAAATGCAAGTTGAATTGCCTTCGGGTAATAATGCGTTTATCTTCACTTGCAAATGATTTAATGTTTTTTTAGGTATTGATTATCTCCTGTGCATTAAAATGAAAGACTAAGGTTTTCGATCCATTAATCTTTTCATTTCGAAGCGAATAAACAAGCGTTTTGGGCCTCCACTTCCGGTCCAGTTCAACATCTCTGGTGCCTGTGCTATAGACTCTCACCTTTATTCATTGAATCAGTCTTTTCAGCGGATTATGATACTCTCTTTTTTTTTCCCTTTCTTTTTACCCCATTCCCGGTATTCCCTCCCTTTGTCTCTCTCTCTCTCTCTCTCTCTCTCTCTCTCTCTCTCTCTAGCGACCCCCTCTTTCCCCCCCTCTCCCCTCCCCCCCCCCCCTCCCTTCCTCAATCAGCTGCCTCCCTACTGGTACTACCACCACTATACACCACCGCCATTACGTCTGCGTCATCCCCTCTCTCTCTCTCTCTCTCTCTCTCTCTCTCTCTCTCTCTCTCTCTCTCTCTCTCTCTCTCGATCAATAGACCTGCTACGTTTTTAAATTAAAAGAGAAAAAGACGTTCTCGCGCATACGTTGTACGAACGGGACGAAAGGATGGAAAAAGATAGAGAGAGAGAGAGAGAGAGAGAGACAGAGAGAGAGAGAGAGAGAGAGAGAGAGAGAGAGAGAGAGAGAGAGAAGAAGAAGAAGATAAAAGAGGAGAGAAGCAGAGAGACGTCTATGATGATGATGATGATGTCAGGTGAGCTCAAATACGTGATATTCTCTCTCTCTCTCTCTCTCTCTCTCTCTCTCTCTCTCTCTCTCTCTCTGGCGTCGCCGCTGCCGCCACGGTTCGCATTCTGTCGATATCGAAGGGAAGATGACGGACGAAGGGAGGAGGAAGAGGAAGAGAGAGAGAGAGAGAGAGAGAGAGAGAGAGAGAGAGAGAGAGAGAGAGAGAGAACTGAGGGAATCGGGAATCGAGAGTATCAAAGGGCCGTGGTTATACTCTGAGGGGAAAGAGAGAGAGAGAGAGAGAGAGAGAGAGAGAGAGGTGGGGGATGGGATGGGCTCTCGTGACTCCTATCCATTAAAAAGTGCTGAAATAAAACTTCGTGACAAGATCAACAAAGGTATAGCCAGCCGAAGGGATATGGAGTGACGGCGGCGGCGGCGGCGGCGGCGATCGTGGGGCCTCGCACAGAGTTCGTCGGCTTTTTCGGGGCAGGTTGGCCCCGCTCGGGCCTGCGCAGGAGGAGGCGTTGCCGTTGCTATGGTGGCAGAGGTAGCGGCACCACCAGCAGCCTTAGCCTTCTTCCAACGGCGCCAGGGATCGCCGTGGACGGTGGGTCGAGGACCAGGACCATCGTTGCGCCGCGTCGCGTTCTCTTGTGTTCCCCTATACACCAGAGGTCCTACAGAGGAGGTCCTATAGAGGAGGTCCTACTAGGACCCTGTGGGGATCCTCCGGCGTGTATCCTGCTGCCTGCTTCGTGTCTTCTGGAAAGAGAGAGAGAGAGAGAGAGAGAGAGAGAGAGAGAGAGAGAGAGAGAGAGAGGGAGTGTTGTGGTTGTGGCAACTGAGAGAGAGAGAGAGAGTGAGAGAGACACCGGAGGATATGACTGACTTCGTTGACAAACCGTCGCTGGAATCCAGGAGAATTTCCAGGGCGTCACGCACTTTCTGCTGCTTCTTCTACTGCTTCAGGACTTGATATGAAACTTCGAGTGTCGTTGTGAGTTGCAGACAGTTTATCATTTACTTTTTTATCAAGTGAGTCTTCTCGTGTGTCTGTTACGTTATGCGTTATCCCAGTGCGTGACTTCAGCCTGTCGAAGAATTATTGTTTTCTTTGTAACTGCGACATTTATACTGTTAATTTCTTCCAGGATCTGACAATGGGGTGTCGGTTACTGGAACATGGTTTTCCAGGTTCTCGTGCATTGTGTATGTGTATGGGGTGTTGGTATAGCAATGCTCTTTGTATGGGGACAGAATCTTTTCTTAGATCTTTTCTCGCTCCATTCATTTTTAAACAGAGATTATTTATTTGTGGTTAGGTGGTAAAAGTTACGCATTCAAATCTTGTTTAATTATTTTAGTGAAGGTTTACATATCACTTCGAAAATAATGAGATAGTTTAATGAAGCCCAAATATTTAAAATCATATTCCTGTCATAATTAGGTCTCATATGATGAAGTGAAACTAGATCGTCTTAACACTGAGTTTTCATAGTTAATATGTATCACACAATTATTCGAAACTAGATCAGTTTAACACTGGGAAATAAGTAACTTGTCAGGAATAAGTCAGACGGTAAGGGGGCGTGGCTTCACTTTCAGATACGTCTGATGAAGACAGACTGATTACGTAGCCTTTTCATGTTCTTCTTGCAAAACAAGGTTTATCCCTTAACCAGTCACTCAACCAGTTTTACATTCAGAGATATGTAGAATACGATTTCTGGGAACTGGGGTGTTTATTTCTTGCTGAATAGTGAGGGCGGCGTGGATGGTTCGTGATAATGTGAAATAAATATTAATGTGATGAAAGAATCTTTTGATAATTTCATTGCAATAACAGTTTTTTTACAATGTTGCATTGCATTGCAATTACAGTTTTTCATTGTAGGCTGCATGTGTCAGTTTAAGTGGGTTTCCTCTGGTTGGGTGTAATTTTAACTGTTATTCGTATTAATGTAAGTGGTTTTATCATGGCTGTTATCCTGAGAATTGTATTTTTTAAGTGTCGGTTGCATGTGTCAATTTAAGTGTCTTTCCTATGGTTGGGTGTAATTTTAACTGTTATTCGTGTTAATGCAAGTGGTTTCATCATGGCTGGTATCCTGAGAATTGTACACTTCCCAGAGAAACAGTTTTTTTCATTGTAGGTTGCATGTGTCAATTTAAGTGTCTTTCTTCTCATTGGTTTTAATTCTAATTTTATTCATATCAGTGCAAGTGGCTTTATCATGGCTAGTATCCTGAGAAGTGGATACTTCCCATTTGTCTGCATTTATTACTACAAGGGAGATGGAACAGTTTTTTTTTTTTTGGTTTTTCATTGTACGGTAGGTTGCATATGTCAATTTCAGTGACATTCCTCTTGTTGGTTGTAATTTTAACTGTTATTCGTATTAATGCAAGTGGCTATATCATGGCTAGTATCCTGGGAATAATATTGTATATAAAGTATACTTCCCAGTTGCGTGAATTTATTACTACACGGAGATGAAGTGTTAAGCCTCACACAGTCCTGCCATTCCAGTACCCAGCCGGGAAGCATTTTCCCGAGATGTAACCGAGTACTGGGACCTTTCCCTGAGAAAAACTGGACGCCATGTCTGCAAAACTAACCATAGAATTTTCTTGAAAATAATCTCATTATGTTTCCCACAAACCGAATTCCATGTGAGGTAATATAACCTAACCTAACCTAGCCTAACCTATCCTATCCTAGGGGGATGGCAAAAAAAACCGGGGCTGGTGCAATACTAACATACATCTCAGGAATTTGCAGCCGGGGAGCGCTCGCCTGTGTACCATAAATTAGCTCTTTCTTACACTAGAGGAAGCTTGAACTCGCGAACCCACAGTAGTATATAAGTCTTAACGTCATTTGTTTTAATTGTCTTTAGCTCGACCTGAGTTATATGAAGAAATGTTTCGTAGAATTCAGCAAAAAATTCTCATGCATTTGAATGTAATACTTATAAAAGGGTTAAAAAAATAAATGATGGTCTTATAAAAGGATCATGAAAATAAACGATGGTCTCTGTTTTAGCTTTCGGTCTCTGAAGATGATCTTATGTATTTGAATGTAATACTTATATTATTATTATTATTATTATTATTATTATTATTATTATTATTATTATTATTATTATTATTGTTGATAAGATGGACCCTGTTCCTATGGAACAAGCCCACCAAAGGGGCCACTGACTTGAAATTCAAACTTCCAAAGAATATTATGGTGTTCATGTGAAAGAAGTAACATAAGGTAAAGGGAAATACAGAAAGAGACCAGTTATTAGAAAAAACAGATAAATTAACATATTGATAAATAAACAAAAATGTCAATAAAATATTAAGAAAAAGATTATGGTCTCTGTTTGAACGTTTGGTCTCTGTAGATGTATAGGCAAGTGGCTGAATATTCTAAAGATTTTTTCAGCAGTGTCAGATTAAATATTCTTTGTTATTTATTATTATTATTTATTATTATTATTATTTTTGTTGTTGATGGTAGAGAGGGTGACCATAAAAAAAATTATCTTTGGGACACACCAGCAAGTGCTTGCATTTTCTGAAGTTTATTTCAGCAGTCAGAGTTGATATTCCTTATTATTATTATTATTATTATTATTATTATTATTATTATTATTATTATTATTATTATTATTATTATTATTATTTGAAGGGAGTAGGCCCTCTTTTAAACAGGTCTTATTAAAAAGGATGGCTGTATTATGCGAATTTATCTTATATAGTGTCTTTTCTATCTTCCTTATGATTCGCTTTTCAGGCTCAGCGATTTCTGATTGGATATTTTAATAAAAGACTTCCCATATTCCGCACACTATCCTTTTCCAACATGAATATCGGCCAGTTGCTGACTAACATCGCTGAGCCTGAAAAGCGAATCATAAGGAAGATAGAAAAGACACTATATAAGATAAATTCGCATAATACAGCCATCCTTTTTAATAAGACCTATTATTATTATTATATTATTATTATTATTATTGGTGGTGGGAGGGAGGGAGGGCATCATAAAAAAAAATACCTTTGGGATGCATCACTGAGGCCATGATGCAATATGCTCCTGCAATAATAATCTCATTTACACCAACTGACCATTTTTTTATAGTTTCCAGAACTTGCAAATATATGTTTATATATGAAACCTTTACTCGCGTCCTTTTTTTTCAATGTTAGTAATGTCTGGTTACTTTTTCGTGCTTTTATATTGCTGGTCAGTAACCTTCGCACTTCCACGTATTGCAGGATGTTTATTGATCGTACGTTTGTTGTGTGCCTTTCATTCTCGTTAGAGTACATTACAGTTGTTGCAGTTGGTGCTGGCCTT
Source organism: Macrobrachium rosenbergii (assembly GCA_039081455.1). Lineage (NCBI taxonomy): Eukaryota > Metazoa > Arthropoda > Malacostraca > Decapoda > Palaemonidae > Macrobrachium > Macrobrachium rosenbergii. The sequence goes on from JANJGK010008323.1 coordinate 14,338, forward strand.
TATATTGATTGATCTTTTTGTGCATGTATATATATATATGTGTGTATACAACACTTAGTCATTTACCTACCATTATCTATGTTCTCTTATCAGTGACTTTATTCATTAACCATGTTGTTAACTGACTCTCTATCTATTTCACCTTATCGCCTTTCAATCAAAAGGCCCTTTGAAATCTGTTGATCATCAGTGACCCCAGCCTTTCTATCACCTGCCTCTGGGTTCTCACTGCCATAGATTTCAAGTCGATATAACTGTCACGACTTTGGTGCGTAAGATCGATTTATTGGCAGAATAGCCCAGATGTTATAGTCCAGCTATAGAGCAGAGCTCTTGAGGCATACGTTTTCGCAGAAGACGCCAAATACATCCATTTGGGCAGTCTTAGAGAATTCTATTTCCTGGGAAAGGTGGGTAACATCCAGAATAGATCTGTGGGTCCTTTCTGTTTAGCAAGAGACAGTGATGTAATAATTGTTCTCTTAGGGGATGACAAGACGATTACTTTTGTGATTGTTTATGTTTGGGAAGCATACAAGACAGGGGAATGAAGAGATGGAGGTCTTTTTGGTTCTTTCTGTTCAAGGGATATTGATGTAATCATTATTCTGTCTGGGGATGACAAAGACCAATACTTTTCTTGTGATTATTTCGGTTTGGGAGTCATACAAGATACGAGAATGAAGAGAAGAATGAAATAATTCAAGTCATAACACTCTGTTTTCTTCCAGAAAAGATCTATGGAGTCCTCTCTATTCAAGGGACAGTGATGTCATTGTTATTCTGTTTGGTGGATGACAAAGAAGAGTACTTTCTTGTGATTACTTCTGTTTGGGTACGTTACAAGACGGGAGAATGAAGAGATGATCTGTGGTTCTTTCTATTCAAGGGACAGTGATGTAATTATTATTTAGATGATCTTTGGTTCTTTCTGGTCAAGGGACAGTGATGCAATTATTATTGAGATGCTCTGTGGTTCTTTCTATTCACGGGACAGTGATGTAATTATTATTTAGATGCTCTGTGGTTCTTTCTATTCAAGGAACAGTGATGCAATTATTATTTAGATGATCTTTGTTCTTTCTATTCAAGGGACAGTGATGTAATTATTATTTAGATGATCTTTGTTCTTTCTATTCAAGGAACAGTGATGCAATTATTATTTAGATGATCTTTGTTCTTTCTATTCAAGGGACAGTGATGTAATTATTATTTAGATGCTGTGTGGTTCTTTCAATCCAAGGAACAGTGATGCAATTATTATTTAGATGATCCTTGTTCTTTCTATTCAAGGGACAGTGATGTAATTATTATTTAGGTGATCTGATGTTCTTTCTGTTCAAGGGACAGTGATGTAATTATTATTGAGATGCTCTGTGGTTCTTTCTGTTCAAGGGACAGTGATGTAATTATTATTTAAATGCTCTGTGGTTCTTTCTATTCAAGGGACAGTGATGTAATTATTATTTAGATGCTCTGTGGTTCTTTCTATTCAAGGGACAGTGATGTAATTATTATTTAGATGCTCTGTGGTTCTTTCTATTCAAGGGACAGTGATGTAATTATTATTTAGATGCTCTGTGGTTCTTTCTATTCAAGGGACAGTGATGAAATTATTATTTAGATGATCTGTGGTTCTTTCTATTCAGGGGACAGTGATGTAATTATTATTTAGATGATCTTTGGTTCTTTCTATTCTAGTGACAGTGATGTAATTATTATTTAGATGCTCTGTGGTTCTTTCTATTCAAGGGACAGTAATGTAATTATTATTTAGATGTTCTGTGGTTCTTGCTATTCAAGGGACAAGGGACAGTGATGCAATCATTATTCTCTTTGGGAGATGACAAAGACGAATACTTTCTTGTGATTATTTCTGTTTGAGAAACATAAAACCAGAAGAAGAAAAAGATTGAAATTCAAGTCATAACACCCAGCTTTCTTACAGCTTTATAATTATCCCAATAGATTGCATTATATTATGAATATTTTCTCTTTTTCTTTTGTGCTCATTTTGAGATTTTTGAAGGGACAATGATATGATCATTATTCTCCTGTTGGAATGACGAAGAAGAGTATTTTCTTGTATTTATTTTTGTTTGTGTAGGTTACAAGAGCAGTAGAAGGAAGAGACGAATGAAGCGTGAGTCACAACACTTGCACCTCTCATACTTTAAGTTAAAAAAAGCAAGAACAGTTCACTTCTCCTGTTTTAAGTAAATTTGATTAATTAAATAATTAATAATATGTTCTTGGTACCACTAAGTTCTGAACTTTAAGTTAAAAACGAAAGAACAATTCACGTCTCTTTTTTTTTGTAGGTAAATTTGATTAATTAAATACCGTCTGCTCTCAAATTCCCATAATTGATGAACCTGCGTACCTTGGATACGAACGCTACAACCCTGTGCGTCTCGCCCAGGGGTCGATATATTGACCCCCTACGGGTCATTAAATGCGTTGACATCATCGCGGTCAAATCCTTTCTTTTGAAAGAGAGGGTGGATTCTGAACTACGAGAATTCCACGTGCATTTTGAGTTTTCTTTAAAAGAAAACTATTGTGCTGGCTTTGTCTGTCCATCCACACTTTATTCTGCCAGCCCTCAGATCTTAAAAACTACTGAGGCTAGAGGGCTGCAAATTGGTATGTTGATCATCCCCCCTCCAGCCATCAAACATACCAAATTGCAGCCCTCTAGCCTAAGTAGTTTTGAAGATCTGAGGGCGGACAGAAAAAGTGAGGACGGACAGACAAAGCCGGCACAATTGCTTTCTTTTACGGAAAACTAAAAGTGTTCTTTTTTTTTATCTCCGTTGCCTCAGAAATCTGTTGTGTTATTGTTTGACATTTAACATGCAGAACTCAGCAACATTAGCCTTCTTTGATTTTGTGGTTAGGAGCCTTCAAGATTGATCAAACTAGACCCATGTAGAGTGGTACGTACTAAGGACCCCATTGTAGCTTCATTATACGTTCGTACGTGGACGCGGTAACAACCAGTCATTAGCAGCTATAAACAGCTAGTCCAGTCAGGAGAAAGACGAACCAAAGTAGCGTCCACCAGTTTAGTTCTCTTTGAACCAATTAACTGGCATCTGGACGTGATTGTAATTATCCGAAGTTAGGATAAAACCTCCTAAATTGTAAATACTTCCTTGCTGTATGTGGCCAGCCATTCTGGCGAGCTAGAGCAGTGGTTCGCAACCGTTTTCAACGTATGCACCCCTTTCAAATCAGCAGTCAGTTCTCGCACCCGCTGAAGTGCTGAAATAAAAAAAAAGTTAAAATAATAATAATAATAATAATAATAATAATAATAATAATTATTATTATTATTATTATTATTATTATTATTATTATTATTATTATTATTATTATTTATGTTATTTTTTTTTAGTTTATTTTTATTTTTTACAGAAAAAATAACGTCCGTATATAAAAATATATTTTGCTTTAATTGTTCATATGCATCCTCGCACCCCTTAGGAACCGGCTTGGCACCCCCTAGGGGTGCGAGCACCCCTGGTTAAGAACCACTGCTTTAGAGGACATCTGGACTGTTCAAGGGATAATTTGCCCAGCTTGTCCTGTAGTTGATTGTAATGACTGCGACAAGAACAGATTGTGGAAATCTGCCACTGATGCTGAAGATCGAGTTTAATCTTTTGCTTTGAAATCTTTGATATAATTTTCTTAAACTTAAAAAAATCCAGACAGTTATTTTTAACATGGCTTGGAATATACAGCAGCTTCCATCAAAGTGTTTAATATCGGCCTGTTAAATATTTGTGGCGTATTTTGTGGCATACGACCGGCCTCAAATTGTCATGATTTTAGGGACTGTATTTGGTTTCTTTAACTTTCAAATTGACTTTGTATTTTATGACCCCGTTATAAAACTGAGTATAAAATTGTTAATTATTCGTTACTTATAATTTTGTGACCTTAGGAATTAGCCTTATATTTTATTTATATTAACCTTAAGCTATTAATTCTACAAATTATTCTTGAATGTGCAATTTTAGCCATAGTTGGAGGCACGTGTTATATACAATTCTTGTTCATGTTCCTTGCGTCTATAAAACTTAACTTTTTGTAACCAGAAACGAAACTGTGAACTTATGCACGAACCTTGAATCGTTATGAAAATTGGCTTGCAATACAGAGAAATTTCAGATTGACCTTCAAAGCAGTTCTTGGTAACTCTGAACTTCGTCAGTAGGGAAAGTTATAAGAAATGTTTGATAATGTCAAAAGAAATGTTTGGATTTTTAGGTGTTGCAGTGGTTGCTTACAGGAATGTGTTCAGTTATTCCAAGTTTTGTTGATTTTGCCTGATTCTATACATAGTCTGAGTACAGTACTGAATCATCCTGTGGGTTTTGACTTATAAGAATGTCTTTCTTAGTAGGCTACTTTACTCAATCATCCGGTATGTTTTGTCTTGTAAAAATGTCTTAAGCTACACCAAGTTCATTGATTTTCCTGCTTTTGTACAGAGTGTAAGTACAATACTTAATCGTCTTATTGGTTTTGACTTATAATAATGTCTTCAGTTACACCACGTTTTGTTAGTTCCTCTTGCTTTTTGTACATATCCGAAGTACATTTACTTAATCGTCCTGTGAGTCAAGCTTTCGTTCTGAGGTAATATCCCACTTATATTCACTATAGCACGGAAATTCTTATAGTAATTTTTAAAAAGATTTCCGTCTCTCCTACTTCTCTCTTTGGCTAGCCTGAGTCAACCCATCTCTCCTACTTCTCTCTTGGGCTAGCCCAATCCAACCCATCTGGAGACAGTCTCTCCTCGTGTCCAAACTAAAAAAAGAGATTCGCCTCTTACAAAAACTTCCGTTTTATGTCGGTTGTTCGTAAAACTTCGTAATGGCCTTGTAAGGCGATAATTTTCTGCTGACTCCCCCGTCTTCGAAATATTCCAAGACGTCGGACTGCATCCTAATCTTGGCCTACCCCCCCCCCCCCCCCCCCGCAAACCAATCCCTATCCCCTACCTGTCCGAAATTCTGCTTCAGACGGAGTGCCAAAATAACTGCAGAGGAGGAGGAGGAGGAAGCCATGTTGAATCCAATTTTTTTCAAGTCACTTTTTGAAAACTTTTATAATAGACCTACAAAAGGTGTCACATTTCGTATTCATGGAAAACACACACTTAAACACACACACAAACAAACAAACACACACACACACGATAGCAATTGCAAACATTACTTGAATTGCTAAATATGGTTTCGTAAGGTCTTTCGGTCGTAAATTATCTTTTACTATGTTTAGGGTAAATAAGTAAAAACCGATAGTATATTTCGGTGTTAATTAGACGTGTTTATATATATATATATATATATATATATACAGTATTATATATATTTATATGTATATATATATTGTGTGTTTGTGTGTATTTGTGTATATATACAAATGCTGTCTGTTAAATACACCAGAAGAGAGAGAGAGAGAGAGAGAGAGAGAGAGAGCCTTTCGGTTCAAGTACTCTCAGTTGATGTTGCGGCATCTGGTATTATTATTAAAGCAGATGTTGCATTCGAGAGAGAGAGAGAGAGAGAGAGAGAGAGCTCCGGTGGGCGTTGCTGCTGCTTTCGGCTATTGCTGTTTCCATGGTTATAGCAATCGTTGCTCCTCCTGCTGCTGTGCTGCTGTGCTGTGCTGTGTCTGCCTTCTAAAGCTTCCTCCGTCTCGGCTCTAAAACAACAATAACAACTAACATATTGGAGGCGTTGTTTTTTTCCCTGATTTTTTTTGCCGGTTTTTATGTGGTGGTTGTGTTTTTTTATCTAAATTCGTTGTTTTTTCTGGTTTTTATCTTTTACTGGTTTTTATTTGGTGTTTTTCTGGTTTTTTTAGATTTTTTAAATTGTTTTTATTTTGTTATTTTTTCTGAAGTCGTAGTTTTTTTCTGGTTTTATTTTTACTGTTTTTATTTGGCGTTTTTTCTGAAAAAATTTTTTTTGCTGGTGTTTATGTTGTGTTTTTTCTGAATTCCTTGTTTTTTCTTTTTGTTTTTTTCTCGGTTTTATTTGGTATTTTTTTGTTCTGAATTCGTTTGTTTTATATTCTTTCTGCCCTGTAATGTTTTATCTGGTGGTTGTTTTTTTGTGTTTTGGCTAATGTTGCTGCTTACTTATTTGATCAGGTTTTCTTTGTTTTTTTATGTCAGGTTAGGAAAAAAACATTCTTCAGCTACTTGAATTGATTAAAAGTTATCATTTTTTTTGTCAGGTCTGAAAACACACTCTTTAATTACATGCACTGACTAACAGTAATCAAGTTGTTGTTTTTTAATATCATCAGAAAAAAACTCTTCAACCACTTGCATTGACTAATGGTGATCAAGTTCGCTTTGTGTTTTTTTATGTCAGGTCTGGAAAGAAAAAAACATTATCTATTTGCAATGACTAATTGTGATCAATTTTCCATGTTTTTTTTTATTTATGTCAAGTTCGAAAAAAGCTATTCTTCAGTTACTTGCACTGACTAATCAAGTTTTCTTTGTGTTTTTTTTTTTTAAATGCATGTCTGGAAGAAACCTTCGTCAACTACTCCAATTGATTAATAGTGATAAAAGTCTTGTTTTATTTTTGCCATGTCTGAAAAAACATTCCCCAGCTTCTTACAGTGATTGATAGCGATCAAGTTCTCTTGGGTTTTCATGCCATGTCCGAAAAAAAAGTTCTCTCGGCTACTTACATTGAGTTATAATGTGATGTTTTTTTGAGGAGGGTGGGAGTTGTCCAATCAACGCACTGACTGAATGTGATCAAGATTTGTTTTTTTATGACGTCAGAAAAAACATTCTTCAACTACTTACATTGACTAATAAACTAATGTCTTTTTGGGAGGGGAGGTCCATACAACACTTAAGCTGTAAATCAGATGTTTTTTTAATTTCATAGATTTTTATTTTCGTCATTTTATCGTTTCTTTTCATGACAGTTACGGCCAAGGAGTTTTTTTTAAACAACCTTTTAAAAAACTTCAGATCTATCACAATGTCTTCATATAAACCCCACGAGGGATAAGAAGCATAAAAGTCGCAGAGCTTTTGATATAAGCAATATTTTATGAATTAATTAATTTTTTTTTTTGAGCTGTGACCCCTTCCATGAGTTATTAACCGTCTCTTTGCTGCATTGATTACGTCAATAATAAAAAAAAAATACCTCCTTTCATGTTGGTGTGAGTTAATGTGGTCCACGTCTTTGGGTCGATACCGCCACTTATCACCCATCGTGGGTTGTTTTTCCCTTCCTTCATTATTTATCAGCTTCCTTCTATTTGTGTGTTTGTATGTATGCACGTAGGTATAGACCAGTGGTTCTCAACCTGGGGGGCGCGAGCCCTAGGGGAAAAATAAAAAAAATTCTCTAATTATATTCGTTATTCGCTTAACAAGAGTCGCTAAGAAGCGTGTCAGTATCTCACTAATTCATTCCCAAAAGAGTAAAAACACCCCTTCTCTTTTTTTTTTTTTTTCCTCTAAATCTGGGAGGGAATTTTACTCATAGATGCAAGGGGGGGGGTGGGGCTTGGGGGAAGGACCAACCCTTAGAGGGGGCGTCGTAATAAAAAGGTTAGGGGCCTCTGGTATAGACGGCCAGACACGGCCATCCCAAGTGTTTTATTCATGAAAAGCATCATTTTCTTGACAGCTCTTTGATTTTGACTGACAGCTTCTTTCTCTCTCCTTCAGCCGACTGGCTGTTGAATTTCACTAAAACAGTTTGTCTTCGCTAATTCCTATAACCTTCCCTATTTCACGAGGCTGTGATATCACGCCATTCCAGGGTTCGGAAATGGACGTTTTTTACCAGTTTATTTTTCGTATTAAAGAAAAACAAGTATAAAATGCGCCGAAGTTTTCTGTACAGCATATTATGCTGTGTGAGACTCTTTGGCAGCGCTCAGTCGCTCCCTAGGCAAGTGAAGGTGCGTCGGCGACGCCTCCGGAAAGCCCTGCCAGACGCATAATCCATGGCTAACCTTAACCTTAAATCAAATAAAAACTACTGAAGCTAGAGGGCTGCAATTTGGTATGTTTGTTAATTGGAGGGTGGATGATCATGACATGCCAATTTGCAGCCTCATAGCCTAAGTAGTTTTTAAGATCTGAGAGCAGAGAGACAAAGCCATCTCAGTAGTTTTCCTTTACAGAAAACTAAAATTCATGGAGATTCAGTTATCGCTATTTCCTATAACCTTCCCTATTTTAAGAGGCTGCTATATCCCCAATTCCAGGTTTTAGAAAGCACGTATATCTTTTCTACTAATTAATTTTCATATAAAAAGAAATAATGGAAAATCTTGTACTTGAATCGGTGGACCGAACTAAATCAGGATAATTTTGACGGGAAAAAAAAATCCAGTTTCAGTCTTACGTTTATCTCCTCATTACGAAGCCATTTTGTCCGAATGGAATTAAGGAAGTAAAAGAATTTTGAGAATTTTATTGCCGTTTTAGGCTAAAGGATTTTAATGAAATCAGTAGCGATGGAATTCCTTGTGGGAAATTTACTTATTTTTACTAATCTCTTGTAGGGTAATGTTTGTGTTTTATCTTTTATTAATATATATATATATATATATATATATGTCTGTGTGTGTATACATAAATATATATATATATACATATGTGTAGTTGGAAAGATGTATTTCAAAATGGCCTTGTAATTTATATAATACGTATGTTGCTGTTTTCCTCTGGGATTAAGCTTCAGTGATTCAGCTCCTCTCTCTCTCTCTCTCTCTCTCATGCATGCGTATCTATATCTACTGATTACTTTATCGGAAATATGTAATCCTTTGTGCTTAGCAAAAGTAATTGCACACGCTTACAGAGAAGTAAATATTACGTCTCTCTCTCTCTCTCTGTCTCTCTCGTGTGTGATCTATATCTACTGGCTAACTTATCAATCTGTATAATGCGCATTTGCACGCTGAAGTAATGTGATCCTTCGTGCTTTGGTAAAAGTAACTCTACACACGCTTTTAGAGAAAGGTAATTGTATATTATTACGTTTCTTGCGCGTTCGAAAGAAGCTATTGAGAGAATTGGAGAGAGAGAGAGAGAGAGCCAGGCTTAAGAATGATATACCTGGCTTCCAAAGGGAATATGGTACTATAATAACAATATAGTATTCGTTTCCAGCTTAAATCACAGAGAGAGAGAGAGAGAGAGAGAGAGAGAGAGAGAGCTCGTACATCAAAGACATTAGACTCATGATATCATGGAGTATACAGGTTCTCCTTCTCCCCCCCCCCACCAACACCATCCCACATCCCTCATATATGAAGCATGTTAGACTCATGATATCTGGGAGTATATAGACCACCTCCCCCAACAATCACCCACTATATTCCTCATACATCCAAGACGTTAGACTCATGATATCTGGTAGTATACAGGCTCTCCCCCACTATCCACCACCCACTACATTTCTCATACACTAAAGTCATTAGACTCATGATATCGCAAAGTACATTCCTCCACCCCCACCCCCCACCACATTCCTCATACATCAAAGACATTAGACTTATGATATCGCGAAGTACATCCCCCCTCCCCTCCCACCACCCACTACATTCCTCATGCACCAAAGCATTAGACTTATGATATCGCAAAAGTACATTCCCCCCCCACCCCACCACCCACCACATTCCTCATACACCAAAAAGCATTAGACTCATGATATCGCGGAGTACACATTCCCCTTCCCCCCACCACCCACTACATTCCTCATACACCAAAAGGCATTAGACTCATGATATCACAAAGTATATTCCCAGCCCCACCCCTCACACCCCCTCCCCTTCAGGAAAGTCTTGAACGTCGTGATACGAAGCAATAAGTTATAAAGGATTATGATTACCAATTCTGACAATGACGTTAATTACTGACTTCAGATGGGAAATCGTTTGGGAAATGGTCTAAGTCTATATAATAACGAACCCCTTCGCTCCCCCACCCCCCACCCCCGCCACCTTTGTACAACAAACGTTCCTTTTGCAGCTCGGTAAAAAAAAAAAAAAAAAAAAAAGGGTATTCGACGACGCTGTAAGCCGTTATTTTCCAGTATCGTAGGAAACGATAGCGTGTAACGTAATGTTGGAGGTCCATAGACCTTGTTGGAGAGTTGGAGATCCCATAGACCTTGTTGGAGAGTTGGAGATCGATAGACCTTGCTGGAGAGTTGGAGATCTATAGACCTTGTTGGAGAGTTGGTGATATAACAGACCTTGTTGGCGAGTTGGAATCTATAAACCTTGTTGGAGAGTTGGAGATCTATAGACCTTGTTGTAGATATGGAGCTCTATAGACTTTGTTGAAGAGTTGGAGACCTGTAGACCTTGTTGGAGAGTTGGTGATCTAATAGACCTTGTTGGAGAGTTGGAGATCTATAGACCTTGTTGGAGAGTTTGTGATATAACGGACCTTGTTGGCGAGTTGGAATCCATAGACCTTGCTGGAGAGTTGGAGATCTATAGACCTTGTTGGAGAGTTGGGGATCTATAGACCTTGTAGGAGAGTTGGAGCCTTCCCGAGCGTTTGGGGAATTCGGGTCGTAATGGGACGAAATTGCTGAGCCATTTTGTTTTTAGGATTTTTACTTTTTATTAGTTTTTATATAACATTTTCTGTTTCCCCAACTACAGTTTCTTCAGCGTATCGTAAAGTGTTGTTTGCATCATCATTATTATTATTATTATTATTATTATTATTATTATTATTATTATTATTATTATTATTATTATTATTAACAGTTTTTCCTATTATTATAAACATTTTATGTTTCCTCAACTGTATTTTCTTCAGTGTATCGTGAGGTAATGTTTGCATCAAATATATTCTTTTTTATTATTAATATATTTGAGTTTTCTGTCATTTTTATATAATTCAGTGTATCGCAAAGTAATGTTTGCTTCATGAATTATATTGCTGAGCGAGTCATTATTATTATTATTATTATTATTATTATTATTATTATTATTATTATTATTATTATTATTAGTGTATCAAGTAATGTCTGCATCATTTTTATTCTGCTGTGGGAGTTATTATTATTATTATTATTATTATTATTATTATTATTATTATTATTATTATTATTATTATTATTATTAATGAAAACGTGTTGTTATAACTGGTTAATAAAAAAAGAGAGACATCTACCTCCATCTGCTGTCGTGAAATAGTACTACATATATTTCAATAACGTTGATTACACCGTTGTCACTTACAACCCGGTCCTTTGTACCCTTAAGGAAAACCTCTCTATCTCGAAGAAAAAGAAGAAGAAGAAGGAGTAGAAAAGAAGGGGAAGAAGAAGAAGGAAGAAAGATGGAGACAAAAAGACGTCTCCTCCAGAGCATATAAGCAAAGCCGAGGTGATGGAGAAGCGACGACGACGACGAGGGGCGGCAGAGGAGGAGGAGGCGGCGTTGCTGATTTAATTTGTCTTCCCCCATATCAGAAGAAGAGGGGCGGCGTTGCCACATCTTTTAGTCATATAGATGTGTCGTCTCATCGCTGGTGAGAGAAAGACCGCTTATTTCTCTCTTTCTCTCTCTCTTTTTCTCTCTCTCTCTCTGTCTTTGCGTTATTATCCGTTTTGCAGAGAGAGGAGATGGGCAAAAGAAAGAGTGAGAAGGAAACGAAGGACAAGAAGCCCCTTTTCCTAGACCGATAGTGAGTGAGAGACCGCTTATTTCTCTCTCTCTCTCTCTCTCTCTCTCTCTCTGTCTTTTTTTACTATATCCGTTTTGCAGAGAGAGGAGACAGGGAAAAGAAAGAGGAAGAAGGAAACGAAGGACAAGAAGCACCTTTTCCCTAGACGATAGTGAGTGAGAGACAGCTTATTTCCTCTCTCTCTCTCTCTCTCTCTCTCTCTGTCTTTTTTTACTATCCGTTTTGCAGAGAGAGGAGACAGGGAAAAGAAAGAGGAAGAAGGAAACGAAGGACAAGAAGCACCTTTTCCTAGACCGATAGTGAGTGAGAGACAGCTTATTTCCTCTCTCTCTCTCTCTCTCTCTCTCTCTATATATATATATATATATCGCCTTGTTTTATTATCCGTTTCGGAGGGAAAGAAGATGAGGAAAAGAAAGAGGAGATGGAGATGATGGAGAAGAAGCCCCTCTTCCTAGACCGATAGTCATAGATGTGTCGTCTCATCGCTGGTTGAGAGGGGAGAGAGAGAGAGAGAGCTTATTCTCTCTCTCTCTCTCTCTCTCTCTCTCTCTCTCTGTTTTATTATCCGTTTCGGAGGGAAAGGGACGAGCCAAAGAAAGAGGAGGGGGAGACGATGTAGAAGAAGCCCCTTTTCCTAGACCGATAATTATACGGTTCCAACCATTGCCTTCCGATCTTGCTGACGCAAGATGAAAAGGAATTTGCGAAGCAAGGAATTTGAAAATGGAGTTGCAGAAGAGTGAGAGAGAGAGAGAGAGAGTAGAGAGAGAGAAGATATGTCCCCTTTATCCAAGGGTGCAAGGGAGGGTGGGAAAAGGGAGGGAGGGAGGAAGAGGGAATTCGTTCAGCAGAACTGGAAGTTTCGAAGGGAGTCGAGAGTAAGAGGAGGAGGAAAAAGGGGGGAGGGGATGGGTTTTTATAGGCCAGTTAGGAAGGGGGAAGGGAGGGGGGGAGGGAGAGGAGAGTGAGAAAAGGGGAATGGCGGTATAGTGCGCAATGTGGATATGTGTGTGTGCGAGAGA
>JANJGK010008324.1:7500-27086 GCA_039081455.1 Macrobrachium rosenbergii
GGAGACGTTAGGCACGTGCATGCAATCCAGTCATCAAGAAGATAGAGTTAGTATCTGTTACACAAGTTTTGATAGCCCCTACTTGAAGGCCGGCATGTTTTTCACATAGGCAAGCTAGGGAATTATGAAGTGTTGAAAAATGAAATAGTGTGTGTTTCCTCCTTGTGTTATCCAGACAATTTGTTGTCTTGGAATTCTAGCAAGGCACATTTAGATCCCATGTGGGTCAGCCAGTAAATTTCTGTACTGCTGGAGCTAAAGAGTTTAATCTCTCTCTCTCTCTCTCTCTCTCTCTCTCTCTCTCTCTCTCTCTCTCTCTCTCTCTCTCTCTCTCTCTTGTAGCGGTTAGGAATCTGTTAGGCAACTGTATAGTTCCTCATTGTAGAGTAAAATCTCAAGGCGTAAAATTTGTTCAGGTCACATGAGCAAATAAATGAGCTTCATATTTTCATTTGTACACATTCCTCCGTACAGCCCAACACATGTTAAATTTTATTTCATTTCAAAGTATTTCCATTCAATAACCGCCCGCTATTTCAATCATAAGTGTAAGGAACTTTTTTTTGTCGATTTGTTTATTTTTCGTTTTGCTTAAAGTTTGCTGTGACCATGTGGTATTCTCATTGCTCCCAGTTAATTTTCGTAAAACCTAGGAGAAACTTTTTATATTTGGGTTCCTCCAAATATACCTAAGCGGGGTAATATTTGCATCAGCGGGGTCAGACTTGGAAAAATTCCCACGCTGGTCATTGTCCTTCGGGCCAGTTGCGTACCAGACGACCTTGAGCTGTCAGTTACTGTGCCTGACACAAACCCAAGTGGTTACCCAATTGAGCAAACACATCCTTTTCCGGTCAAGTGCAAGGTAGGATAAAATAGGGAAATGTAAATTCATAGGCACGTGAACTTAGACAAACAGTGCCCGTGCATAGTAGAATTAAGTTTGAACTTATGTTAGATTGGAGGAAAAGGCTGTTATTATGGTTGGCAAAATACGCACATTTATCAGTGTAACTTACAAATAATATAACTTTGCAACTTATCCGTCTCTCAGGAAAGAAATTATCACTCCTATAAAAATAAGTAGAAGTGTACTTCTAAAAGGCTGGTGTCTAACCCACCAATTTGTATCAGTACGTAAATCTTATCTCCTCTGCGCCAGTATAGTGTCTCTCAAAGAATTTTTTTTTTTTTTTTTTTTTTTTTTTTTAGGTTTACACTACGTCCTTTCCTTTTTCTTTTTTTTATTGTTGGGGTTATTATTCTAAGAGTGTCATGACGCTCACTGAGCTCCCGAACCTGACCCGTATCAGGACTTCCCTAAAAGGAAATATTTTTTCTTATCACAAGAAAAACCAAATTCTCGGGAACGGGCAAACGCTCCCCAGACCAAGTCTTAAGATTCACGCAATAGTCGGCCAAGTCCCTGAGTGAATCCAAAAGCAAGTCCTACGAGGCAAAAATAAAAAATCAGTTCCCTGCGAACAAATCTCATCCTACAAGGCGAACCAAAAAACCCCAACATTCCTGCAGTAGCCAGCCGAGTCCATGCATGAAATAGAATACAATTTACGTCTTTTGAGACATTAAAATTCGTTCATCACGAACAACTCTTTTTTAGACATTAAAATTCGTTCATCATGAACAAATTAAGTCTCATTCAGACATATTAATATTCGTACATCACGAACAACTACATCTTTTTCAGACATCAAAATTTGTTCATCACGAACAAACTAAGTCTTACTCAGACATATTAAAATTCGTTCATCATGAACAAAAGTCTTATTCAGGCATTAAAATTCGTTCGTCACGAACAATTGAGTCTTTTGGACATATTGAAACCAGGTCATCATGACCAACTTGAGTCTTTTCAGACATATTGATTATCTAAAGAGTAACGCCCATATGAGCATTATCTCAAGATGTCTACGACATCCAGAACCCAGGAAAATTAGGACTTCAAGTTCTTTATGTCCACTGGGAAGGACATGGGACTGTCAGGACAAGCCCTGGGGGACTGGGTCCAAAAGAAAGTAGATGATGCCAAGGCGGAATGGCAGGAGAGGGAGAAAGAGAGAAAGGAGAAGAAGGAAGAACAAGAGAGAAAGGAGAAGAAGGAAGAGCAAGATAGGCTAGATAAACCCACAAAGGAAAAACAAGAAAGAAAGGCAAAGAAGGAAGAGCAAGCTAGGCTAGATAAACTCGCAAAGAAAGAGCAAGGTAGGCTCGATAAATGTGCGAAGGAAGAACAAGACAGAAAGGCAAAGAAGGAAGAGCAAGATAGGCGAGACAAACTCTCAAAGGAAGAACAAGATAGGCTGGATAGACTTGCAAGGGAAGAACGGAAAGAAATGATAGGCTCGACACGAAGGAAAAGCAGCAGGCCCATGATCTCCAGATGGTTCAAACTGGCACTACCATCTCCTCTCCAGCTCCTGGCGCATCCGCCCTCACTCAGACTCATACCTTTATGCCCAAGTGGACTGAGACTGAGGCTGAGGCATGGCTCGATTGGGCAGAAAGGGTCCTTAGCACCTACCCACTTACTCCCACCGAAGTCTCCCTATTCTTGGGAAAATTCCTCGGAGGAAAGGGTCTAATTGCGTTCAATGCCCTCCCTAAGGCGGATCAAAGGAAATGGGTGGAAGTGCGCCAGGCGATCACAAAGGCGTACGGGATCACCCCCGAATGCTGGAGACAATGCTGGAGAGGCCAGATAAAAGAAGCAGGACAGACCTGGTCTGACTGGGCCTATCAATCAGATATGGATGGCCCTCTATAAATGACTAGAGTCCCTGGGAGTCTCCATCACCAAGAACATCCTTGAGCGGTTCAAGGTTGAAAACTTTTTATATTACGCCCCTTCTGCCCTAGCAACCCATGTGTGCGAAAAAGCACCCATGACTCTAGCCAAGTGCTGTCGCCTCGCCAACATATGGGACACCTATCACGCCCATGCAAGTTCACTGGGATACAAAATATGTCCTCCTTCTTTCGCCTCTGGCACCCCTCCGCCCAAGAATGGGTACTCGCAGAAGCCTATTGTGTGTGGGTTCTGCAAGCAGGCAAGTCATTTCACAGAGCAGTGCCGAAACAAGATCAAGGCGCGGCCTACAGAGCCTTTCAGACCCTCTCCCAGGAATCCACCAACTAACAAGCCTGCACCCTCCACAAGGGCAGTACCACAAAGAAATTACAGCCACAGCTATTGCGCTGCTTGCAAAGTTTATGGCCACTCTCCCACATGGGTAAAATGCCCTAATAATAAATCAAGTACTCCCACCATTGCCTTGGCAGTTACAAATCCAAAGTCCTTAGGCCCTCCAGCCGAGGGTCCCATATATGTGGCACCTCCTCACCAGGTCAAGGCATGTGATGACTCCGGAGCACAAATCTCTCACACATGGAAAGACAAAGTTACCTATGGAGCTGCCATTAACCGACATAAACTCATCGCTATTGAGGGTATCAATCAATTTAAAATGATACTGGCTACTGTTCAGTTGAGAGTCACAAGACCTCAGATCCAAAATCTGCAATCTTGCAGTAGCCTGCTATATTCCTGGAGGTTTAACATCCTCCAGGAACAGAACTTCCAGTCCCCATGTAAGTTACAGCAATCCAGGGTTCCAAATCCCACAAATCGTTCATTAGGCACGAGTAAGCCTCAAATGCCTGCATTCATTCCACTGCCAGTGCCATCTAAGTACGATGTGCAGTGACCACCCCAATCAAAATCAATTCCAGATCCCATTCCATTGCCAGGCACTGCCCCAGTACCAGTGCCAAGTCCTCAAATAGATCTCCCTCCAGGAGATCCCAAACTCAATTCACAATCTCTGCCAGTGCCACTTGCGTGCACTTAGCAATGCCAAGCTCCATCCGTCCTGACTGATGAGCAAATTCCAAATCAAATAATAGTGCCTGACCCTGTCTTAGTGCCAGCACCAGAGCACACCCCTGATCTCCATTCAAGAGATCCTAATCAGGTTCCCCTCTTCTCCCAGCCTGGCTGCGCTACCAGTGCTGGTAAGAGAGATGGATTCTTCTGACCACAGTGGAAGCTCAATCACAGGTGAAGCCTCGCAACCTGTTCCTGAGCTGGTCATGGTAACCTGCGAGCTTATCACGCCCACCGCAACCTCTTCTTCTCTTTCTCAGTCCCACAAACACTACCATGAGTACGGATTCTGCCGTTTCTCGAAAGGCCGATGAACTCATGGAACTGCAGCAACTTGGGGTAGAGCCTGAAATGAATGCCCCTGCTTCGGCCGCCAAAGAGGCCGACATGGGTGGCCCTCCAATGTCCTCCTCAGGCTCGGTTCGATCGATTCCTCTACCAAGGAGAACCATCAACCTAAAGAGATCTGCAGCAGAAATCACGGGCGTAGGTAAAGTCAAGTAGTTTAAAGAGAGTTGCTGAGCTCTCCTGGTACCCGTGCAGATCTGGCACAGTGCCACCATTTTATCCAGAAAGAGAATGCCTGAGTCTTCGCCTGCTTCTTTTCCTTACAATCCTGTACGTTATTCTCTTCCTCTAACGTTTTCCTTTGTTTTTCTTCCTCTCTTTTCTTTTGAAGCCCTTGCAATTATTTTCTGCCTTACCAAGGCATAAATTTTACTTTACTTCCCACTCTGCCAATGCAGAGTGCAAACTGACAGACATTTCAAATTCATAATTCCTATGACTTCCCTCTTATGCCTATAAATGCATGATACATTTTAAAATCATATTTGCCCAAAACCATTAAGCATTATCAAATAAGTGCCTTCTTGGCACAGTGCCACTATCATGATGTTGGCAGATAATTCTGTCGGAGGAGTCGTGTCCTTTGACTGTTTTGAAGCCCTTTGTTCAAAAGAGTAAACCTAAGTCATTTTTCATAGGGTAGAGAGTGTAATTTCAGCATATTAATCATCATTTTTTTAAACATTATTATTTGCCTCGAAAAGACTGTCCCTCATTCTCATTATACTTAGCTTCATGCCAGTAAGCACTGTTGACCTCAGTGCCACGTCTGGTACTGCGCCGTTGGCTTAAATAGCATGGCGACACCCAGCGAAAATCATGTATACTTCATTGTAATGCCTCATCAAGCAAACTAACTGCATGTCTTTGACTGTAACAACTATGAAAAGTTAAGTGCATGATTATTTTAAGATTTACCCTAAGGAAATCACTTACAGTTATTGTGTTTAATATTTCCAGTAATTTTCTTATATTTGTAGCTGTTCCTGTTTCAAAATAACAGCAGCTTATGATTTATCACATTTTAATACTAAAAATAATTT
Organism: Macrobrachium rosenbergii; assembly: GCA_039081455.1. Classification (NCBI taxonomy): domain Eukaryota; kingdom Metazoa; phylum Arthropoda; class Malacostraca; order Decapoda; family Palaemonidae; genus Macrobrachium; species Macrobrachium rosenbergii. The sequence goes on from JANJGK010008324.1 coordinate 12,796, forward strand.
ACTCATATTTCTTTTAAGATTTACCTTAAGGAGGTCAATTAAAGGTAGTGAATTTTAATATTTACAGTAACTTTCTTATAGTTGTAAATATTCCTGTTTTAAAGTAATAGTAATCTAAAGTTAAAAACTTTATTTTTTCCCTTACTCTATAATTAATGTAAAATATTGAATTCTTAAATAAGTAAATTTTCTGATATCTCATATGACAGAGAGAGATTTAGTTTAATAAGTATACATGAGTGCCGTTAACAAGGAAATTAAAGTAGTATAGAGTATTTGTCAGCTGAATCATTGGTTTGGTGGACATTTGCACCCAACTGAAGGTGTGAGGTGCCAACTTGGGTGGGGAGTTCCTATATCTTCCAAAGCACCCTAGCCACCAAACGCTTCTTAATTTAAAGTTGGAAAATAAAACAGTGCATTTTAGCACTGCCTGGCGAGGAAGGGCAAAAGGAATATTGCCCCTCCTTAATCCGTTACTTGCACTCTGTAAATCTCACCAACTTTTTCTCGAACATTTGACTCTGTGGAGCCCTTTGTTTACAGACACGAGGTTGTGAGGGGATTAAGTATGGCCGGAGTCAGAATAGAGCTGGCGATGCAGATTAAGAGAAAGGTGTGGCCTGTAATAAGCAGCTGGCACTAACTCATAAAAGATGCATGCACCTAGGGAAACAACACCAACTCCATCTAACTGTGGATGGCCTCCTAACCCCTGACCGAAGTCATATAAGGGTCATACTGAAGGAACAAGAGTGAGAGACATAGCTGGATGTGAGTGAGAAACATCTCCCCCTTCCATTCCCTCCTCCTTCAGAGAGCCATGCCCTACCACATAGTCCTATCTTGTAGGGACCCTTAATATTCTTCCCAGTGAAGACCTTAGCCCTTCCTCCGCTGCCATTACCCTTGCTGAAGCCACCTCTTCTGCAAGATAAGTGATCTATTGCAAAGGTTCTTCCAGTCAGTCACACTGTTTTAATTCTCGTACTAGACTTCCTATTTCCATTTCTAAGTGCCAGTATTTCCATATCAACCTTGCCTTGTTAGGGCAGTTTTACATAAATGCCTGTGTTTAAATAATTACATAAAATCGTGGTTCAAGGCTTATCCTATACACATTTTACTGCGTCCTTACTGCTTTTAATTCGCAAATCTCTCCGTTTAGAGAGGGTTTGTTAACCATGGAAATCTCTCTTGACTGTGCCTTGTATCAGTATTGTCACACCGAAGGATATACCTTCAAGTGTTCCCAGTTATAATTAACCTCTCAGGCCCTGCTTGCCTGATTAGTCCGTTTCATCTTCTGATAGTTCATTTCATGTAAATACACATAATCTTAATTTACCCTAACATGTTTACTTACAACTCCATTGTAAGTAGAGCCCTCAGTTCAGTTAAATTCCCTCTTTTCCATTGTTTTTTTTTACGATTTCTTGAGTCAACAATAGTCAGATTTTATACGAGTATCGAGGCAAGTAACGAAATCATTTATTTAGAGTCTACAACTGGCTCATGATGAGCATTTCCCCTGGTTAAATGTAATATATATGTATATGTATATATATATATATATATATATATATATATATATATATATATATATATATATATATATATATATATATATATAATATAATATGTGTGTGTATGTATAACTGAATTACGAGAATATGGAACGTGATGAATATATAACTAAAGATAAAATCCACGAAGGAAAGGGAAGCACTTTTGTGGTGCTAGGTCTTTCGACTGTCCGTCGTCCTTTCCTTAGCTAAGTAAAGGACGACAGACAGTCGAAAGACCTCACAGCACTCTAGTGTTTCCCTTTCCTTCGTGGGTTTTATCTTTATATATATATACATATATATATATATATATATATATATATATATATATATATATATATATATATATATATATATATCTGTGTGTGTGTGTCATAAAGAAAACAGATTGTTAACACTTACCTTGAAGTCTACGTAGTCGTAATCTGAGCAGTTCTTTTTCTCTCTCTCACTCTCTCTCGAGTGCTAAATATCCTACATCTAGTGTGTATAAGTCAAACTGTGTTTACAAAAATAGTTTATTCTGTAAACCTTACATATAACAAGTAAAAATATGGTAAATAGGTAAACTACCAAACAGAAATTGATAAAGGTAAATGAATATCTTTCCAATAACGTCTTAACTGTCCCCAAAACTATAAGCGGGATTCTTACCGTTTCACCGTCCCTATCTCGAATTAGTCACCATTTTGATTATGTCTTTTCTCGCTAGTTTACTGAAGTGGGTAGATCCCATAGTGGCCATGCGGGTGTGCCTGCACATGACACACTTGAGTATGCATGGCGATGCCTGACTATCCGTGAGCACTTGCAAGAAACATCTCTCATTAGACTTAGTCTGTGACGCTTCACAACACCACAAAATAAATTATAAGAAATGATAAAAAATGACGGTCCACTAAAATGTGAAGTTATTATTTGTTTTCAACACTTACCCTTCCAGCAAGGAATTTGGTCCCAGAGAAAGTCATTCTCACTCGGCTCCTCCAAGTCGAATGTATGACTTTTCACAAAAGCTCCAAACACCTAGCCTACAAGCCGCTTTACGCAACACACATACTTACGAATACCTTCCCTACGACATACCCATATCCGGATCTAAATCGGACAGAGCTTCTCGAACATTCGAGACAAAATGCTGACGGACACTTCGGCTGTATACAGTACAGTACAAGGTGACCCTCGCTCGGGTACTCCGTGCCGAGCTTCACAGACCATCAGGCATTCACCTTGCGTTGGAATGCACTGAATTGCTCTGAACGCCACAAAAACACTACATGTCACAGTGACACGAACTTATAGAAACACACACACACACACACACATATATATATTTTTACGTTTTTCCGTGGTTTTAGTTTGAAATATGCTCTGTGAGACAGGTAGCAACGATTTAAGGTAATTTAACCTTGTGATTCTGACTTCGTGGGTACAGGAAAACGTAAAAAAGAGGAAAACAAAGGAGAATTTCATACGAGCATAGGGCTCTTGTTACTGAGGGAATATTACGTAAAACACGTGGGCAAATTTAAAGGGGTGTATTTACATAAACGACATCAGTACGGGAAAGAGGAACTCAAGTAGATTTCTGATCCTGAAGGGGATTCCTACAGGATTAAATGAAACTGGGGGATTCCAGACACAGTCCGAGAAGCTTCCACGAAATAGGGTCCCTCTGAAATGAGAGATATGCACATTATACGCCAGTAATGAAAATAGACAAAAGAATAGTGAATTCGAAGCTGCACTGAGGGTGCCAAAGGAGTAATAAAGACTTAATACTGCCGATGCAAGAGGCGCCCGGACATTAGATAAGGGATTCTTTCTGGCTTTCTATTTAAGCAAATGTTACGAGACAAAAGCGTGACTGAAATGGGGCTCTTCCAAGGGCACTTTACCATAGCAGATTTTCCGAGGGCGTGTAGAAGGCGGTCCGTGGATGACTTGCGATTTCCGAGGGCGAGTTTCTTCCACGTGGTGAGATGCAAGGGCTTCCGTAAAGGGGCAAGGCGATGGGGACTCCTCGAAACTCCAAGCAATGGCGTGTGGGCTCGAGGCAGGCCAACGGTGGAGCGAACACTTGGAATGCGGTCGAAGGGCAAGAGGAAAAGTATACTTTGGAAAGGGCCATGTGGGTAGGATGCCAGGGCATCGATGGGACCAGGTGTTGGGGTCGTCTTCATTCCATATCTTCCAGCTCACGTGTGTGTGTCGAGACCTCGTGGGTTTCTGCTTTTATCCCCTCCTATGGGGCAGGGGGTGTGTCCAACACAGGGGTTTTGAATCATATGCACCTGCTACCCGCAGGGGAGGCTCTGCCTGTAAGAAAAACGCCCAAGACATTACTTTTGCCTCGAAGGAAAGTTCTGTTTTAAAAAGGGAGTGGCCTTAATCTTTTAAACCCTTGTATTCTGACCGTGCTAAGTCGATAGACAGATGGTCTATCGATCGGGCGGCTGGCAGTAAATAAACAACAACACAACCAACAACAAAAGGGGGCGGGGGAGGCAACTTGCTAGCGAATTCTTGCTAATCATAATACCTCCCCATACAAGATGATGTACATACCTCCTTCGGGTGTGTACATCGATATGCGAGAATGAGCGGCAAATGCTTTACGTTACTCTACATTCTGCCTTGCAATGAACTTTACTATAAAGGGTTTTACGAAGCGGTGACACTACTTTTAATAACACATTGGGACAAGTTTCTTTAACAGGACGCAAAAAGATTTAAACACTTGCAAAAGAGTAATTCCTTTAGATTTGGTTACCCATTGGTAACGTTATAGAGTGACTCGAACAATTGTGAATTAATTAAGATTATAAGACCACGTATATGAGGCTATGGTCAACAAATGAAAAGAAAGGTTATTGTTCAAGAATTAAAATACACAGTTACTTAATAAAAAATGCATGCGGTTTGTACAATCTGCCTTGAAGAGGCTGTGTAAATGAAAAACAGCGTTTACTTTTTGTAAATGACATCCCCTTTTACGCGATATTGTAAAGACTATACAAATTCGCATTGATAATTTATCTTCGTTTTAACGTACTTTGCTTAGCCGGCCCCACACGGATTTTGACAGCCGTATGCGGGCGAGAGTATTCGCGAGTTTTAATTCGCTAACCTTAAACTACGCTAATTTTATGCGTCCACTGCCCACACTTGAGTACTCAATGTTATGACGGGGCGATCAGACAAAAGATGGGGGGTAGGACAAACAGAGTTCTTGGAAGGAAGGGAAGGGGAAAAAGGGATAATAATAACAAAAGGAAAATTACCAAGATGTTACGAATGAAAACATGACCGCATATGAAAGGCGGGACACGTCTCTCAGAGCTTACGAAAGGGGCATTTAAATCACAAGGGCAAGAGTCTATGACTCGCGATCCATTAAAATAAAGATAAATAAATGACTAAAAGAAAGTAAATGAAATTGGCAGAAGAGCTAAGGGAAAAAGAGTGAGGGTTTTATTGTGTTAGGCGGGAATTTATCGTCCGTCGCCTATAAATTATGGCCCGGACTATCACTTCAGTCCCAGGGCGAGAAAAGTGCACCCGAAGGGCGCGACTCCTTCAGGAAAAGATGACACGCGCTCCCGGTGCCAAGGTATGGGCGCAAGGGCGTGCCACTTCTCACTCTGTTATTCTTAATGATTTATACATTGTGTGGGGAATGGTATCCCGTATTTAATTGCCGCTTGTGGTAATAATTTAAGGAAAGATTAATAGAGGATAAGGGATAGCAGTTCCTGAGGAACGGAGGAAGATAGAGGAGGGCCTGACATCCCCTTCTGGATTAGGGGTGCCAAGACCTTTGAAAGATGAAATGGTGGCACAGGTGCCATGGGAGCGCTAGAGCTCTTTGTAAACTACCTGGAATTTCCCACGCCCATGGTAGTTTCGCCTCAAGCCTTTCTTAATGGGACAGTCGTCCTCGGGCGGGGAAGCGGAGGGCCCGCGACCGGAGGGCGGCACGGAATGCCACCTGGGCCTGCTGCTGCGACAGCTGACGCAGGAGTGTTCCGTGCTGGTTCTACCATAATCCGTCGCAGCTCTTGTAGTCCATCGGCCAAGGGAGATATGGCAGAATCCTGACTTGGAATTACGTCGGCGACCGGCTGAGGCAGAGAGGAGGCGGTCGGGGGCGGCATGAGCGGCTCGCAGGTAACGATGACCAGCTCAGGCACAGGTTGCGAGGCCGCACCTGCAGGTGAGCTTCCGCGGTGGTCGAGAGGAACCGCCTCTCTCACCGACGCTGGTAACGGTGCCAGGCCAGGGGAAGAGAGGGGGACCTGAGTTGGATCCCGTGAATGGAGATCAGAGTAGCGCTCTGGCGCTGGCACTAGGGCAGAGTCAGGCACTATCAGAGGTTTCTTGGGCTTGTCGGTCAGGACGGACGAAGCTTGGCACTGCTCGGTGCATGCAAGTGGCACCGCCAGGAATTTGTCATCTCCGGGAGGGAGATCTGATTAGGGCCCTGGCACTGGCACTGGCACTGAGGTAGGGCCGTGCACTGGAATTGGATTGGGAACCGATCGAGGGGGCCACTGTACATCGTACTCAGGTGGCACTGGTGGGGACTGCACGTCCTCCTGGTACCCAGGGGGCGCCAGTCTTGACTGAGGGAGAAGCGGGGGAGGATTACTCGCGCCCGCGGAATGATTCAGGGAATGTGGACCCCTAGATTGTCGCGATTTCGGGTGGGACTGAAAGTCCTGTCCCAGGATGACGTCATAGCCTCCGGGGAGATGGCTTGCTACTGCAACATTGCAAATTTTGGATTGGTGAGGTCTTGTGACTCTCAATTGGACCGTAGGGAGTATCATTTTAAATTGATTTATTCCCTCGATCGTGACGAGATTTCGTCTATTGACGATAGCTCCGTAGGGAACTCTGTCCCTCCGGATGAGGGAGATTTGTGCGCCCGAGTCTTCGAAGGCAGTGACTCGGCGTGCGGGGTGGCTACCTAGTGGAGGAGTCACGTATACGGGCCCTTCGGCGGGAGGGCCTAATGACTTGGGATCTGTGACGGCCAAGGCGACGGTGGGAGTATTTGATTTATTATTGCTCGGGCATTTCGCCCATGCGGGAGAATGGCCATAAACCTTGCACGCCGTGCAAAACGTCTGGCTAAAGTCTTTCCGCACTGTCCCTGTGGAGGGCGCAGGTGAGGTATTGGGCGGTTTTCCAGGAGAGAGAGGAGCCGGTTCCTTGTTCCGGCACTGTTCGGAGGAATGTCCCGTTTTCTTGCAATAATGGCAAGTTAGGGGCTTGCCCGAGTTCCCATTTTTGTGGGAATTTGATCTTCCAAGGAGGGAGGGGGGATTTATCTTCCGCCCCATGGATCCTTCTTGAGGGTGGTGAGTTTCCCACATGTCTGCTATTCGGCAACACTCGGTGAGTGTTGCTGGGGTTTTTTCCACTATATGAGTGGCCAGGGCAGGAGGGGCGTAGCGCAGGAAATGCTCGAATTTAAACTGCTCGAGTACCTCGGCAGTGCTTGTGGCTCCTTCGGAATCGAGCCATTTTGTTAACACCCGCTCCGAATGGTACGCCCAATTGGACCAAGTCTGGCCTGCTTCTCTGGGCTGCTCTCTCCAACGTCTCCTCCACCGCTCGGGGGTAATCTCGTACGCCTTCGCCACTGCTTGGCATACGGCTTCCCAGTTTCCCCGATCGTCTGCTGGAAGGGCGTGGTAGGCAACGAGGGCCTTTCCGCCCAGGAATTTAGTGAGAACAAGGGAGAGTTCCGCGGGGGAGAGATCGCAGCACTCCAGGACTCGTTCGGCCCTTTCAAGCCATACTTCGGTTTCGGACTCTGTCCATTTTGGCATGAACGATTGAGCTTGGCTGAGGGCACTCATTCCCGCGGCAGGGGGCGGGGGGGGGGGTGGCGTGCTGTCGTTCTAGCACCTGCAGCTCATGGGCGCGTTCTCTCTCTCTCTCTTGCCGTTCTCTCTCTCTCTCCTCACGTTCTCTCTCTCTCTCCTCACGTTCTCTCTCCTCTCGTTGTTCTTGGGCAATTCGCTCTCTCTCTCTCTCCTCACGTTCTTTTACCTCTCGTTGCTCTTGGGCAATTCTTTCTCTCTCTCTCTCTCTCTCTCTCTTCACGTTCTCTTGCTCTCTCCGCCTTGGCATCGTCCACTCGATCTTGAACCCATGCCCTCAGATCTTGCCCCGATAGTCCCATGTCCTTCCCAGCGGACATGTAGAATTTGAAATCCTCGTTTTGTTGGGCTCTGGTATTAGCCATCTTGAAATAATGGGTATATATGTCTGGAAAGACTCAGGTTGTCTGAAAAGACTCAATTGCAGGAATCTGAAACACTCAATGGTTCAGACTGCAGGAGAATGGATCTGTCTGAATAAGACAGGTGATTAGTAAGTCTGTGGAGACTTTTTGTTAAAATTTGATGCCTTGGAAAGACGTGGTTGTTCTTGGCGAACGAATTTTAATAGGTGTCTCGGAAGACGTAGTTGGATTTTGTCACGCTCAGACTTGGCCGGTTGTAGCGTGAAGTTAAGGAGTTGTTCTAACGAACTAGAATGATCAGTCCCGTAAGGGCTTAGATGTGTGTGAACTACACTATATAATGTCTCAAAAGGACTTAATTTTGGGTTCCCGCAGGTATGAGAGATTCTCGCCACGTGCGACGTAGAATTTTAGTATGAGTCTCTGAGGACTGGGATTTGGAGAAATTCTCGCCACGTGCGACGTAGAATTTTAGTATGAGTCTCGGAGGACTAGAATTTGGAGAAATTCTCGCCACGTGCGACATAGAATTTTAGTATGAGTCCCGGAGGACTGGAATTTGGAGAAATTCTCGCCACGTGCGACGTAGAATATTAGTATGAGTCTCGGTGGACTGGAATTTGGAGAAATTCTCGCCACGTGCGACGTAGAATTTTAGTATGAGTTTCTGAGGACTGGAATTTGGAGAAATTCTCGCCACGTGCGACGTAGAATTTTAGGAGTCTCTGAGGACTGGAATTTGGAGAAATTCTCGCCACGTGCGACGTAGAATTTTGGTATGAGTCTCGGAGGACTGGAATTTGGAGAAATTCTCGCCACGTGCGACGTAGAATTTTAGGAGTCTCTGAGGACTGGAATTTGGAGAAATTCTCGCCACGTGCGACATAGAATTTTAGTATGAGTCTCGGAGGACTGGAATTTGGAGAAATTCTCGCCACGTGCGACGTAGAATTTTAGTATGAGTCTCGGAGGACTGGAATTTGGAGAAATTCTCGCCACGTGCGACGTAGAATTTTAGTATGAGTCTCTGAGGACTGGAATTTGGAGAAATTTTCGCCACGTGCGACATAGAATTTTAGTATGAGTCTCTGAGGACTTGGAATTTGGAAAAAAAAATTCTCGCCACGTGCGGCGTAGAATGTTATTTGGCTTGCCCATAGGACAATTCGTCCCTTAGGACTTAGAAATTACTAACAGGAAAACCCAAAGAAAAATGTTTGCAGAGAAATGAATGGAGAGAAAAAAAAAATGCTACACACGCGGGCCTGGGTTGGGGTGGGGTGGGGGGTGCAGGTCGTCTGGCCAACACCGGAGGTATTTTTAGATTCTGTGTGAAACCCGTATTTATACACCGTCTGGGATTCCGGGGAATTTCCCAGTCGTCTGAGAGGATAACAGTACAACGGCCTAGTAATTTCCCTATAAGCGGAGTTTAAATTTCGCTTTCCTAACACCTAACTCGAATTCTAACTACACTGAGAGAATTGTCAGCAATGCAAGCTGACTTCGTCGTGTCCCACGTGGGAATTTATTTGCGCCTAAATAACAGTTCGCTAATCCGAAATGCGAAGTAAAATTTATCACAGAGGAATTTCTTTCGCACTATTCCTCGAAGCAAGAATATGGCAAGGATTTTAACACAGAGGAATTTCGCACTATTCCTCGAAGCAAAGGATGGTTAGCACTGGTTATTTCCTAACTACCTGTCCTGAAAGGCATGCATTAACGAATCTAATACGGAGGTTCTTTTCTCTCAGTGAATACATGCGTCCCTATTTCTAATTCCTAGGAACAGTCACGATTGTAAAAAGGTTTTGCTAAGATAAACACATTACTTACGTGGAATTTCCGGATCTGTGTGCTGGTTTTACACAAAAGGTTCGTAATTGTCTCGTACCCAGCTTAGCTTTGCTAATAGCTGATCTGGCAAGTTGCAAATGCAATAAAGCAACACTAGGGGAACTGCAACTGCAAAATGAGATCTATGGCCAGGTCGCCATTTTTACGTTTTTCAGTGGTTTTAGTTTGAAATATGCTCTGTGAGACAGGTAGCAACGATTTAAGGTAATTTAGCCTTGTGATTCTGACTTCGTGGGTACAGGAAAACGTAAAAAAGAGGAAAACAAAGGAGAATTTCATACGAGCATAGGGCTCTTGTTACTGAGGGAAATATTACGTAAAACACGTGGGCAAATTTAAAGGAGTGTATTTACATAAATGACATCAGTACGGGAAAGAGGAACTCAAGTAGATTTCTGATCCTGAAGGGGATTCCTACAGGATTAAATGAAACTGGGGGATCCCAGACACAGTCCGAGAAGCTTCCACGAAATAGGGTCCCTCTGAAATGAGAGATAAGCACATTATACTCCAGTAATGAAAATAGACAAAAGAATAATGAATTCGAAGCTGCACTGAGGGTGCCAAAGGAGTAATAAAGACTTAATACTGCCGATGCAAGAGGCGCCCGTACATTAGACAAGGGATTCTTTCTGGCTTTCTATTTAAGCAAATGTTACGAGACAAAAGCGTGACTGAAATGGGGCTCTTCCAAGGGCACTTTACCGTAGCAGATTTTCCGAGGGGGCGTAGAAGGTGGTCCGTGGATGACTTGCGATTTCCGAGGGCGAGTTTCTTCCACGTGGTGAAATGCAAGGGCTTCCGTAAAGGGGCAAGGCGATGGGGACTCCTCGAAACTCCAAGCAATGGCGTGTGGGCTCGAGTCAGGCCAACGGTGGAGCGAACACTTGGAATGCGGTCGAAGGGCACGAGGAAAAGTATACTTTGGAAAGGGCCACGTGGGTAGGATGCCAGGGCACCGATGGGACCAGGTGTTGGGGCCGTCTTCATTCCATATCTTCCAGCCCGCGTGCGTGTGTCGAGACCTCGTGGGTTTCTGCTTTTATCCCCTCCTATGGGGCAGGGGGTGCGTCCAACACAGGGGTTTTGAATCATATGCACCTGCTGCCCGCAGGGGAGGCTCTGCCTGTAAGAAAAATGCCCAAGACAGATTACTTTTGCCTCGAAGGAAAGTTCTGTTTTAAAAAGGGAGTGGCCTTAATCTTTTAAACCCTTGTATTCTGACCATGCTAAGTCGATAGACAGATGGTCTATCGATTGGGCGGCTGGCAGTAAATAAACAACAACACAACCAACAACAAAAGGGGGCGGGGGAGGCAACTTGCTAGCGAATTCTTGCTAATCATAATATATATATATATATATATATATATATATATATATATATATATATATATATATATATATATATATATATATATATATATATATATATATATATATATATATATATATATATATATATATATATATATATATATATATATATATATATATATATATATATATATATATATATATATATATATATATATATATATATATATATATATATATATACACACACACACACACACTCATACATAAATACATATACTTATATACATAATGTGTTAATCAGTTTCAGAGCATGTATGTATATTCAGTTTCAATGCCCATATGGCATTGCGCTCACATTGAAGAATCTCTTTCCTCCTCTCCCGCCGTAAGAAAAGAGGATCTATTCTTTGGTTGGATGATGATTATGAGATACTGATAACCGTACCTACAAATGTGATGTAATATGATTATGGATAATAATGATTGTGAAAAGTGAAAATATTAAAGGATATCAAAAAGTCTTTTCGACTGAAACTCATTTATTACACTTGCTAAATGCTGACATACTAATTCATTGTTAACATTATATTGTATATAAGGAAACCCCCTACATTATATTCTTGGATACGATGTTACCGTCTTTTTAAAATCTGCGTAAGTGAGATGGAAGGAATTTAAGGAGGAATTCGAGCCTTAGCGACTGAATACACGAAGGCGGCACCTTCCGCTCTGCCTGTATCATTGGTATGCACGCCTTGGTGACTGTTTCCTTCCTGCTACTGTCCTGCATTGGAATTTTCTTACTCCTTAAGGTCACCGTATCTAGTGCAGCATTTCGGCATCTTTCCTTCCTTGTATAAATTAATGCTTCAACAACTTATCAACATTCTAATTAGCATATCAAAATTCCATTTATTTTAAGAGTACTGTTACGTACCACATTTTTTTCCATAACTCATTATACCTCATTTCCACTTTACATGACTTAATACTTGTTTTGACGAATCAGAAAGTAATATCTAATAAGTGAATAGTGTAAAATATTTATGTGAATTTCTGGACCATGTTATTTCACTGTTATACTGCTATCTTTAAAATTACATAAATGTAGTGTTTATCTCATTACAGTAAAGGCGTTGAGAAAGGTTCCAGTGTGTATGAGGCATTATCATCGTAGCAGGTGAATGTTGGCCACTCCACTATTCCATTAGCTGTTACGTCTGCAACGTAATGCATTTCACTTATGCTGTTGACTTTCCTGGCCGAGTATCTCGGAATTACTTTATATCATGAGAGTGCAAAAAGATCCTTGCCATTTGTTATTCTTCTTATTGTTTCTCTTTTGCGACTGTTTTTGTTTTTTTAGGTTTAAGATAACACATTTTTTTATTGTTAAATCTTCCTATAAAACATGATAAGTTGATAAATGCAGTAATATGATATCGTTATAATAATCAATATTAAAATAATGACTTGGGGCATAATCAAGATCATGGCAGCATTAGTTATAAGAAAAGTGAGGAGGATAATAACAATGATTATTCCTAGAAGAAAACTATATACAGATCCCTTTTACTCTTAAATAAACATGAACGCTAAAACAAGTTTGTTTTTTCTGAAACAAGTGAAAGCTTTACCCCCTAGCCTGGTAAATCACTTACTTGTGTTCTCCCCCAAAAACAAATGGTAAGAGAGAGAGAGAGAGAGAGAGAGAGAGAGAGAGAGAGAGAGAGAGAGAGAAGGTTGGGTATAGCCATATTAGGATAAAAATTGCCGTTTCAACATTCACTCTCATAATGAAATAATGACTATTTATCCTTAAATATGAAACCCGTTACATTGCCACTGAAATACAACATCAGCTAAGCGAAAGCCAACGGCCATTGGCCTTTTTGAGAGTAAATGACAGCTAGAGCAGAAGCTTAAAGGATATAGAAACCAGAAATATTGGGCAAAATAAACTTTATCATTTGCTTTTCCTTAGCGTTCTAGGGTTTTACGGACTAAATCTGTGCTTGACTAAGTTTGGAAAATTAGAAATGATAACTTAAATTGCTAAAGTTAGTGAGAGAGAGAGAGAGAGAGAGAGAGAGAGAGAGAGAGAGAGAGAGAGAGAGATGAGAGAGAGAGAGGAGAGAGAGAGAGAGAGAGAGAGAGAGAGAGAGAGATGTTACTCTTCATAGGTATGGATATCAGAAATCAATGAGACTTGAGGTATAACCAGGATATATTTTTTTAAGGAAAGGACAAGGTTGCTCGAAACTCGATGTTTCCAAGGCAGAATGTTCATCCATACTCTAGAGAAAGTGGAAAAGGAAGGAAGGGTTTGTTTAAGTATGTATTAATGCAGCTTACAAGAAAGAACAAGTTAATATATGAATTGGTAAGATAATTAACTGGAGAGAGATATATTAATTTTTGCAATGTGTGGAGAAAATGTTAATGCTGATCAAAGCTCAAGTTAGAGAGGAATGGGTAAAGATATGCAATTAAGACAAACGAGTTTGAAAATAAGGAGCAGGAAAAGCATATAAAAAAACTATGAAAAGATTAGATAAGGTGCAAGACATGAAGATGTAAACGTAAGGATCAAGTCAGAATAAGTTGGGAGAGTTGGTGGCTCGAGGAGTGAAGGGAGAAAAAAACATGCTGTGAGGAAAACATGAGAGGTTTGACGAATGTTACCTAAAATAAACAGAAGAATATGTGCAAGAAATTTATGATGGCTGAGAAGTTTCTTAAAAGTAAAAATAAATAGACTGCATTGCATAAAAAGAGCTGCAAAATAGGAGATTTTTCCTGAGTTAAATTAATTCCAGGGACGATGGAGTGAGTATTTTGAATTTCTGCTGAACGTGGATTACAGAGGAGAGATAGATTTAAATAATATCAACTTTATTCTAAACCGAGAATTTTTGTGGAATAAAGACTGAAGAATGCAAACACACTGGAGTTGATGAAAGTGCAAGCGCGATGCTCTGATGCATATGATAGAGGTGGTAATAAGTGAAAGAATAGTGGAACAAAAAATTATTTCTGTGTAATGTATAAGGTGAAAGACGAGAGTATGAATTATAGGGACACAACGTTATATTTGGTGTACGTGTGGAAATGTAACAAATAATTTTCGATGAGAAATTGCGACATATGATTGCCCGGGTAGGAACATTGCAACACATAATTTAAGCATTTGTTATGGAACGTTATGCTCGAAATTTAAAAGTAAAATAATAAATCGGCATATGGCTTTAACTGACACACACACTCCCATTCATACATATATA
>JANJGK010008325.1:0-2500 GCA_039081455.1 Macrobrachium rosenbergii
CAGATTACTTACTGAAGTTTCCAGCTGTGGAGGGTCTCCATTTTGACAGCTGGGGAGGCGGAGGAAGTCCACAGGTGGTTACCGAGGTGATGTCATTTACATATATATACTACAGTTCTGTGGTTTTTCGAATACATTCAAAGCATGTGAAGTTCGTGAGTGTGTTCCATTACATAACAAGGAATCATCCTCAACAAAAATAGGAATATGAAATAATATAATTGAAAATACGAATTTCATTCATTAACTCAGCGAGACGTCGGTCTATCCTGTGAAACTCTCAGAGAGAGAGACACACTCCACCTTCTACCGGCACGGCCCCCTACCTACCCACCGACCCACAGAGCGGCAACCATCCCCTCCCCGCCCGCCCCTGCAACAGCTCCCGAGTCCCCACCACAGGCGGAGGTCACTCCCCCGACCCTACCCCATACACACACATTCTCTCTCCTCTCTCTCTCTCTCTCTCTCTCTAGGGTAAGCATGCCACACGCCTCGACGTACGCTCTCACACTGAAACATACTCGCGTGTGCGTGCGCACACGTACGCACGCGCAGACCCTCCTCTCACCAGGCTTGGACTATCGGCCATTTAAAACCGCGTCCTTTAGCTCAATCAAACACTTTTTACCCCAAACGGAGTTGGATCCGAGTTATAGCATGTGGTATTAGGCCTAACCGTTCGACATTTTATTGCAAGTGCCGTTTGGTGATATCATAATTTACTGAGAGAGAGAGAGAGAGATTAATAGATATTTTTGACCTTTGAATTGTTGTTTTGTAATAACGTAAAACAAAAGCCCTTTTGGCAGCATCAGTTGATGATCTTGTGAGGCACCATGGGGATTCACTTGTCTCTCTTTCCTAAAAATATTTCCTCAGGTGATGTTGTTCCTCACTTGACTTCTCACTCAGTTCTTTCTTCTTCCGCTTGTTCTTGGCCTTCAACAGGCTTCCTACTGCTTCAAGACCCTCTCTCTCTCTCTCCTCTCTCTCTCTCTCTCTCTCTCTCTCTCTCTCTCTCTCTCTCTCTCTCTCTCTCTCATCACTTGCTGTGCTTGAGCACGGTAATCTCGGCCAATATGGCCTGGGGGAAAATAGGCGGGTATTCCTTTTTCTTTGGTGTTCAGGGAGGAAAATAATATTCTCTCTCTCTCTCTCTCTCTCTCTCTCTCTCTCTCTCTCTCTCTTCTCTCTCTCTCTCTCTCTCTCCCAGGACCGTTAATTGTACAAGCGATGAATGAAGCGTAGAAAAGTTTTATAGTTTTGTAGACAATTAAACTTCTCAGCACCGAGAGTTATGATTCGTGAATAGGGCTATGTTTCAGGTTGAGGGTCTCCCTTCATGTAGCTCGTCGTGTGGAAACCCCTGCCCACACCTATACCCACACCCCCCATGCCCTTACCCCCACTTCCATGCCCACACCCCCATACCCCCCACCCCCAGTCCCACACCCCCCCTACTATACCCACATCCCCCACACACATACCACACTCCCATACCCACACCCCCACTCCCACCCCTACCAATACCCACAGTGCCTCAATGGCTACCCCCAAGTTTTTGAGCGAAGCTGTAATTACTAGTATCCGTGTTCGCTAGCGTCATTTATCTCTCTCTCTCTCCCCCTCCCCCCCTTCTCTCTCTCTCTCTCTCTCCCCCCCCCCCCCCCTTCGTCTGTATAGTCTTGGACGTGACCTCAATTTTGTGTCCGTTCATAATCTTAGTATTGTCTTAGACGTTGATGTATATTGAGATGTCACGTCTATGTGCGCTTTTAGGCCTATGTTTCATTTGCTTCCTCGGGGCGACATATTGGTTGTCTGGTGCCTGCCCCCATCCCCTCCCACCCCCAACAACACCAATACCAAATCCAACATTACTCCTACACCCCCTCAGACAGAGAGAGAGAGAGAGAGAGAGAGGCTAAAAAAGTAGTTCAATCGTCCAATGCCTACATTGTATGCAAGAATTTACTTTATCTTTCTGAATCATCCCTTTTCCTTCCTTCATCAGAATTCCCTTCGTCCTTTTATCCGTTTTCGGTCCTTCATCTTTCTCCTCATCTCTGTTACAAACTTTATTGTGAGGTTGTAACGCAGGTTCTATAGCCTGCTGAAATCTGAGCAGTAATGTTTTAATACCTCAAGTACACTGGTCAGGGCGGAACAAACACAAGAGGAAAAAGTTAACAATATTTATTATTACAACACCAATCAAATATTAAGTGACAAGAAGAGGAACTGCTTGCACTGTACAAACAAACAGGACGGTGAACATATCAGAAAAACATACCAAGGAATAACCCGTCCTCAAGAACACCTAAAACTAAGAAACTAACCCTAAAATAGAATAAGCAGAACCAGTCAAAATAACTAATAGCGTAATATGCCGGCCAACAAATAAACACTACCTATTATGCTAAACAGAAAGAAAGAAAGAAGTGGTAGAAGTAAAACACGGAAAACCTTAAGATTCCTACCTAGTCTTACAAAGCTA